>MKEJ01095791.1:0-12321 GCA_001753735.1 Embelia ribes | reverse complement strand
CAAGAATGAAATCTTAAATATTCATTGAATTATTAGTTTTTAAGACAACTAGTAGTATGCATAAATTAATATATCATTGTTGGTAACAATATAGTAATATAGTAATATATGTTGATATGTTAATATGAGTAAGTTATTTAGTAGAATGTGATATAGTAAATAGACTTTGTATATAGTAAAAAGTATCTTTAAAATAATACTAATCACGTGAAAAATATTAATAATTTTGTATTTTAGTTTTGATACTTTATGATTTATCTATTATTTAAACAATGATTAGCTTAATTATACTATTTAATTTAATAAGATTTACAATGTTTCATAGGTTAAAAATAAAAATAAAAGTTTTTGCTATTCAATCTCAAGAAATAGTAAGTACACGTGGAAATGTATTAAAATTATACAAATATAGCTATTTGATAACTTAAGTGTAAATTTTTAAATTTATATATCAAGATGTACCTCTTTTTTAAATACATTTTATAAGCTTTAATTCGGTATATAGTATCAAATTTTATTTTGTATGAATTTAAAGTTACATATGATATTTAAAAAGTAGGAAAAAGTATTTTAATTTAATTTAAAAAAATTTGGGTAACACCTTGCAAGATAATCGGCTTACTTATAGTGTAAGTCGACTAACTAAAAAATAAAGAGGTAGTTGACTCATCTAAGTGGTCTGTCGACTGCTTGTACCGTGACACTAATGGCTTACAACAACGGCTATATTTGATAATACTTATACGTAATTAAGTATAATTCTGATAATGGAAAACGTCAATCGATTGACCCATACATTTGTGGGCTATGGGACGGGTTTGTGGGATGGGTTTGCAGGCCTCGCTCTTGGGCACATACCAGTAGCGGAACGAGGCAGGTGCGGGGCAGGCTGGGGGCCCAATGCGAGTTGCAGGGTAAAATAGGTTTGGGTCAAAAAGAAAGAAAAAGGAAAGCAAAATTTACATAATTTTATTGGTTATGATAGAATTAGAAACCATGCATGAATATTGATACGTGTGGAAGACACCCTCTTCTTTTTGTATCCAATGCGATCATGACACGTGGCCCCTACCCTTTCATGTCATTATCTTTACCATATCATTTTCACGTTGTGGGGAATATTTGATGTTAGATTTGGTTCCAAATGGAATATCTGTTGTTTTTATTTACACTAAATGTCGCTAATTTTGCCCAAAATTCTACTTGGTTTCCTTAGTTTAAATTGAAATAGTAATATTTCAAAATTTTGAACGGATGCGTGAGTAGTCATTACTACGGACTCAAAGTAATTTTAAATGATAAAAAATTATATAAAGTAACTAATGTTTAATTTATTTAGGGATAGGTTAACCTTTTATGATGATTTATGATGGTATTATCTTCTACTTTGAGTGGTGTAGAAGTTTTACTATGAGAAAAAGATTTGAAAGAGACCAAATATGTTGCTTTATTAAACATTGGGGATCAAATCCGTAACATTTCTAATCTTGGTATAATAACTCCTACAATTAAAACTACAGAGACCAAAAGGATTCTAATTGAAGCTAAGGGGACAATAAGTGTAATTCTCCCTAAAATATTTTAACTATTCTCGATTATATTGATCTCGGCAAGTGTCTAATTTTTTTACATTATTTAAGTTCTAGCGTATATGCTTATTTATTAAAAATTAAACTATATTTGACTGTTAAGTTTTAAAATAAAAATTATTTATTATTTTGGCTTAAATAAATTAAAATTTTAAGTTATATATATTGATTTTTTTAACATAAATAAATTAAGTTATTTGTTAAAAATTGTAATCAAAATACCCTCAATCGAACCGCACAATAACAATGCGGATCCCACTTGTGCTTAACTTTTTTTTTTTCTTACGAATATTTACAAATTCTTTTATTTAAATAAAACAATTGACCGTAAGTGTACATCAATTAACACTAAGTAATTGCTTAATTTTGGATTAAATTTTAAAATAATTAACCAGTTACTCAAGAAAATATGATTTGGTAGAATCTTGTGGTAAGAAACATATGTGTATATATATATATATAATCCAAAAGTGAAAATGTAACTAGACCAGTGTGGTTTTGGCACCACCAATGATAAAAAAAAGTAAAATGTAAAAATGTTACATTTGATAATTACCATTGTTTTAAAATTCAGACCGGATCGCTATGTTCAATCGGTACTCCGACTGGAAATCGGTTCGGTACACACCAGTTACATGTCACATGTAATTAAGAATCGGCCTCCATTAAAATAATCGATTAACACACTGGTTAAACCATCGAATTTTCAAACACCAATAATTATGGATATAATTTTTTGTCGACTTTTTGTCCATTTCTAGTTGCTTCCCTCTAGAAAAATAAAAGAGGCGTTGTATTGGATTAGATTTGCCTTTTTTTTTTTATAATGTTTGTAAATATGATATATTATTTTATGAACATTTCAGTAAAAGTACAAGTGGTAAAACAAAAGTAATCTATACCAATAGCTAAGACATTTTCCAAAATCTGCCCGGAAAAATTTATATGAATAATATTTTGTACCGTTCTTGTACAAAAATACTTTTTTATTTATTTCTAAATAGATCCCCGAGGATGCTATCCCGATTTTTATTTATATTGTAAAAAAGGTTTTAAAAATGCAACATCTTCACAAATATGACTGAAACAGGGGGGATGAAGGGGAGAAATTTGGATACAAATCCAAATCTCTAATTTTGGTTTTGTTTGCGGTTCTGTATACGTATTCACTAAAATAACTTTAAATTAAATTTCCAAAAAAAAAAAATAATAATAAATTAAATCAACAATGGAAAGTCAAGTTTCTATACATAGTAGCCTTTGCTCCATTGAGTTGTATTATCCTATTAGATTTGTTTTGTATATGTATTTACTAAATTTGTTTTCATTTTTTTTCTAGCAGTGATATGTAAAAACAATTATGTAATAATATTTTATTAATATTTGTATGCTAAAATCTTGTACACGGATCATATCCACAAGAGTTGATATTTTAAGGATAAGATTTTTTTATGTAAGTTGTAATAATATAATGTTAATATATAAATTTTTTACTGATATCATTACATTTTAAAAAGAAGAAGAGTGTGTCTGACTCTGCTTATAGTGGTACAAGGGTGAGTAACTTCTTTTTAGTTAAAAACATAAAATTTTATTGTGAAATTATAAAATTAGTCTTAAATTTTTTTATTAAAAAATTTTATTTTTATAACTAAAAAGAGCCTCTTCAACGTTACACCGGTATAAACAGAGTAAGACACTCTTCTCGCAATGAGAAATTACCCTCTATCTACAAAAATAAATTTTTATAAATAAAACTACGAAAGTGTCCCAAAAAATCGTCCTATTAGATTCAAGTCTAATCATAACAAAAAGTAGCAAATAGCATATCATAGAGAAAGTGGTGCAAAGAAGATGAGGGTTCGAAACTCAAGAAAAATAGCATCAATTATTTCTTTTTTCTGCAAGCAACAACCACTTGGAGTTCCAATTGAAGTGTTGTGCCAAGGGCTCTGTATCAATCAAAAAAATAAAATAAGTGTTAGTTTAGACTTTTGATGGTATGGGATTACATGAAGAGAATCTAGAGACCCAAAATGGAAGTCCTTGGAGAGTGAGAAATAATAGTAGCATTTATTGTAATCTTATTTAATAGTTGAGAATTTATCCATGCTCTTGTGCCGCGTGCAACTCATTATTGGGAATACAGACGAATCGAGCTGAACTTGGTTAATTCAGTTCAGACTTAAACGTAATAGAACTTGTTAACTTTTATAATTTTGTTTTCCGGGCCAAGTATATGTAGGTTGAATTACGTGCTTTTCAATAAGTCAATAAGTGTGATTTGAGTCATTGAAAAAAGAAAGTTTCATGGTACAATGACCTTCAAATACGTTAGTGCTCATGAAGTTTGCAATAGATTGAAACTCAGCGGTTTGTTAAAACCAAAAACGATTTTGTTGAGTTCCACTTTGATACCAATTGTTGAACCAAAAAAGGGCAAACCAAGAGGGGCGATGAATTGTTTTTCTATAAAAAAATTACCTAGTTAAAAATTGTTTACCTCTTTTTTTAAAGATGTGCAGCGAAATTTATGATGAATGAGCAAGTGATAATGGAATTGAAATATACTAAAAATAAAGTACAAGAAAGAAAATACGACACCACGATTTATAGTGATTCGGAAATAGTCTTTTCCAACAATCAATTGATAGACTCCTACGTCCACGTTTCAAGATTGTTTGCATTGAGTTCCATTTAGAATGCAATGTAATCTTTTACACCCTATAGATCTAAGTAGTTTGACGGGTACTACTTACTAGCTTAACCTTTGAGATACCCAAATTCCTAATTCGAGCTTGTACTAACAACCCGAGTGCAATCCCTCTCAAACTACTCCAAACTCACTTAAGAAACAAAATTAAAAAGTTTATAGCTTACTTCCTAAGATTACAACAAAATTTTTGTATGAGATTTCATTAAAAAATAACCTTTACAAATGATAACAAAGTTGAATAAGATTGAAAACGGAGCTTGAGCTTTTGGCTTTTTTAGAGTTTCTCACACTAGAATGATTGATTGTTACACACTTGCTTGCCTTGAAATGTATAATGGAGTGATGTATAACAGTGTTGGAGCAGACATAGCCATTGCAAGTTGATGCAAGTTGCTCAACAAGTTGTATAAAGAATTGAAGATTGAAAATTTGCATTTACTAGGCTGTCCAATAATCCTGAGTAGGGTGTCTAACGCCTGTCTATCGATGGACTACCAATCGGGCACCCATCGAATATAGGGTAAATACCTTAGAAATTTTTAACTTTTTTGGTCTGAGGGGTTACTTTGGACATGTTCGTTCGGCATCTTGTCTGGCGCCTCTGGATCTTTAGATAGTCATCGGACAATTCAGAATCTGTCCACTTATTGTCTTGAGTTGTCATTTTGGATTGTGTTCATACTGGATATTAAATTTGATGCTTTCATCAAAATGTCAACATTTGATTCCTTTTACACTTGATAAAGTTATTTTAGTTGCTGAATACACTCAACAAATAATATTAGTACAACAATAATACAAGAATTATTTAATTTTCACAATTTTTGTAATTATCAGAAAATATTTTAATTTAATTTAAAAACCTTTGGGTAACACCTTGCAAGATAATCGGCTTACTTATAGTGTAAGTCGACTAACTAAAAAATAAAGAGGTAGTTGACTCATCTAAGTGGTCTGTCGACTGCTTGTACCGTGACACTAATGGCTTACAACAACGGCTATATTTGATAATACTTATACGTAATTAAGTATAATTCTGATAATGGAAAACGTCAATCGATTGACCCATACATTTGTGGGCTATGGGACGGGTTTGTGGGATGGGTTTGCAGGCCTCGCTCTTGGGCACATACCAGTAGCGGAACGAGGCAGGTGCGGGGCAGGCTGGGGGCCCAATGCGAGTTGCAGGGTAAAATAGGTTTGGGTCAAAAAGAAAGAAAAAGGAAAGCAAAATTTACATAATTTTATTGGTTATGATAGAATTAGAAACCATGCATGAATATTGATACGTATGGAAGGCACCCTCTTCTTTTTGTATTCAATGAGATCATGACACGTGGCCCCCACCCTTTCATTTCATTATCTTTACCATATCATTTTCATGTTGTGGGGGGTAGTTGATGTTACATTTGGTTCCAAATGGAATATCTGTTGTTTTTATTTACGCTAAATGTCGCTAATTTTGCCCAAAATTCTACTTGGTTTCCTTAGTTTAAATTGAAATAGTAATATTTCAAAATTTTGAACAAATGTGTGAGTAGTCATTACTACGGACTCAAAGTAATTTTAAATGATAAAAAATTATATAAAGTAACTAATGTTTAATTTATTTAGGGATAGGTTAACCTTTTATGATGATTTATGATGGTATTATCTTCTACTTTGAGTGGTGTAGAAGTTTTACTATGAGAAAAAGATTTGAAAGAGACCAAATATGTTGCTTTATTAAACATTGGGGATCAAATCCGTAACATTTCTAATCTTGGTATAATAACTCCTACAATTAAAACTACAGAGACCAAAAGGATTCTAATTGAAGCTAAGGGGACAATAAGTGTAATTCTCCCTAAAATATTTTAACTATTCTCGATTATATTGATCTCGGCAAGTGTCTAATTTTTTTACATTATTTAAGTTCTAGCGTATATGCTTATTTATTAAAAATTAAACTATATTTGACTGTTAAGTTTTAAAATAAAAATTATTTATTATTTTGGCTTAAATAAATTAAAATTTTAAGTTATATATATTGATTTTTTTAACATAAATAAATTAAGTTATTTGTTAAAAATTGTAATCAAAATACCCTCAATCGAACCGCACAATAACAATGCGGATCCCACTTGTGCTTAACTTTTTTTTGTTCTTACGAATATTTACAAATTCTTTTATTTAAATAAAACAATTGACCGTAAGTGTACATCAATTAACACTAAGTAATTACTTAATTTTGGATTAAATTTTAAAATAATTAACAAGTTACATAAGAAAATATGATTTGGTAGAATCTTGTGGTAAGAAACATATGTGTATATATATATATATAATCCAAAAGTGAAAATGTAACTAGACCAGTGTGGTTTTGGCACCACCAATGATAAAAAAAAGTAAAATGTAAAAATGTTACATTTGATAATTACCATTGTTTTAAAATTCAGACCGGATCGCTATGTTCAATCGGTACTCCGACTGGAAATCGGTTCGGTACACACCAGTTACATGTCACATGTAATTAAGAATCGGCCTCCATTAAAATAATCGATTAACACACTGGTTAAACCATCGAATTTTCAAACACCAATAATTATGGATATAATTTTTTGTCGACTTTTTGTCCATTTCTAGTTGCTTCCCTCTAGAAAAATAAAAGAGGCGTTGTATTGGATTAGATTTGCCTTTTTTTTTTTATAATGTTTGTAAATATGATATATTATTTTACATTCTTTCACAAAATAGTAAATATGGTAAAACAAAAGTAATCTATACCAATAGCTAAGACATTTTCCAAAATCTGCCCGGAAAAATTTATATGAATAATATTTTGTACCGTTCTTGTACAAAAATACTTTTTTATTTATTTCTAAATAGATCCCCGAGGATGCTATCCCGATTTTTATTTATATTGTAAAAAAGGTTTTAAAAATGCAACATCTTCACAAATATGACTGAAACAGGGGGGATGAAGGGGAGAAATTTGGATACAAATCCAAATCTCTAATTTTGGTTTTGTTTGCGGTTCTGTATACGTATTCACTAAAATAACTTTAAATTAAATTTCCAAAAAAAAAAAATAACTTTAAATTAAATCAACAATGGAAAGTCAAGTTTCTATACATAGTAGCCTTTGTTCCATTGAGTTGTATTATCCTATTAGATTTGTTTTGTATATGTATTTACTAAATTTGTTTTCATTTTTTTTCTAGCAGTGATATGTAAAAACAATTATGTAATAATATTTTATTAATATTTGTATGCTAAAATCTTGTACACGGATCATATCCACAAGAGTTGATATTTAAGGATAAGATTTTGTCATGTAAGTTGTAATAAGATAATGTTAATATATAATTTTTTTACTGATATCATTACATTTTGAAAAGGAAAAGAGTGTATCTGACTCTGCTTATACAAGGATAAGGGTGAGGAACCTCTTATTAGTAAACAAAAAATAAAATTTTATTGTAAAATTATAAAATTAGACTCAGAATTTTTTATTGCAAAATTCTGTATAAGCAAAGTGAGATACTCTTCTCCCAATGAGGATTTAGCAATAAAAATAAAATTTTATAAATAAAATTACAAAATTATTCCCAAAAATCATCGTTCTATTTAATTCAAGTCTAATCACGACAAAAAGTAGCAAATAGAATATAATATAGAAAGTGGTGCAAAGAAGATGAGGGTTCGAAACTCAAGAAATATAGTATCAATTATTTCCTTTTTTCTGCAAGCAACAACCACTTGGAGTTCCAATTGAAGTGTTGTGCCAAGGGCTCTGTATCAATCAAAAAAATAAAATAAGTGTTTGTTTAGACTTTTGAGGGCATTGGATTACATGAAGAGAATCTAGAGACCCAAAATAGAAGTCCTTGGAGGGTGAGAAATAATAGTATCATTTATTGTAATCTTATTTAATAGTTGAGAATTTATCCATGCTCTTGTGCCGCGTCCAACTCATTATCGGGAATGCAGACGAATCGAGCTGAACTTGGTTAATTCAGTTCAGACTTAAACATAATAAAACTTGCTAACTTTTATAATTTTATTTTCGTGCCAAGTATATATAGGTTGAATTACGCCGCCACCCAAAAATAACATGTATAATATATAAAAGAGTTATTATTTGAAACAAATCCAAAAGTTGCAGACATATTTCAGTTTGTAAACTTTGTTCGTTAAGTACCATTAATACTTTATCTATCGGCTTGGATGAGATTCTAGCCTACAACAAACACTAGGATCTATATCTACAGGGCTCGGCTAGCTTTTCAAATGTAAGAATATTATAAATACAAAATACCGTTCTTGTAAAACAAGATTAGACAGTGACTAATATTTTATCTATCAACTTCTCATCTTATTATTTATAAATTCCCAAATTACCTTCCACACGATTGTTCAACTTAGATATTGGGATTTTTTTTTTTTTTTCCGGATGATAACCACCCCATGAAATTACAGGTGAGCTAAGAACAAGATAGGAGGAGCCGAGCGATTCGGCAAATAAGTTTGGTTGAGTTAGAAAATCGGCAATTTGACTTAATATAATGTAATAGTTTGGATTAGAGGAATCTACTCATATCTCGGAGGACGTACAAATCCCCTACATATATATATTGGATCACACACTGTAAATTATAATGAAAATTTATCTCTTAATAATGACCAAATAAATTATATCCAAGCTCCAAATTTTTTAATATAATGATCTATCTTTGCCTAGCGATAGTCTTCCATGTCTTCAAACACAAGCACCAATAGCAAATAAAAATGGGCCACACGTAGCTACATAAGTGCGTATATGCAGATTTTATTTTAGCCATAGAATTTACATATTTTTTTTACTCAAAATTTGTTATTTATATATTTTGAACCATTGAATTCTTAGTATTTTGATCCAAAAATAAAATATTATCTGCATATAGCTACATAGCTATAGCCTCTATGGATATGTAGCTACTTATTTCTCAATAAAAATGTCCATTTGCTTTAGCTTGGAGAGAAAGTTCTTTGTGGCAAAAAAGCATTAGGTGTATGGTGCTGCACAGCTAAGGGCTAAGGTGCGAGTTGGTACTTATATAATCAAGAAATTTAATGGTCTTATAAATGAAAATTTGATATTCAGCTCTAAAAATAATGTCAACATGGTTAACATATTTTGAAAACGAGACGGACAAAACCAAGTTGAATTCGATTAATATTCGGGCCTATTAGGACAAACATAAATAAATAAATATATATATATATAGTAATTTGTTAAGCAACAAAAGGTATTATCAGACAGATCGAGACAATCTAAAACAAGCAAATGTTGTATAATTTACTGCTCTCTAAATATGTCAAAAATTTTAAATATATTTTTAAGACGAGCGTAATGAAACAAGTGCAAGTCGACATATTTTCAACCTTAGAAGTAAATGAAACTCAGTTCATATGGTTGGAGTTTGGCATTTTTTTGCCTATTGAAACAGATACAGTAATGTATTGTTTAATATCATGTTTAGCTGAAAATAAATGATTAAACAAGCCGGGTCAAACTCAATCTAGCAAAGGACTATTAATTTACAGGTCTAACATTATCATTATTTTAAAGAGTTAAAATTTTTTCCCTTCAGCGGTGTATAAATTGGTATGCAAATGATGTTGTAGATGCATGGCATTCGTGCATTACGAAATTGGGCTCCCCTAAATAATTACCAAATATGTTGTACACTGGTAATGGATAAAAATAGTGCAAAACTTAAATAATTAGAGATTGATTGGTTTTCAATCCTAGCAATAATGAAATTGATATTTCATATTAAAAGCAAACGAGAAAACAAAAAGGAGATTATTCGTTTGGATAGATAGCCCTTGTGATAATAATGGACATGGGAAGCATACGCCCATTATCCTTCACTTACAAAGAGGGCCAACTCTTTCCTTGGAATGGGCAGACTGAAAATTGATTATATATATTTTTAGTGCAATTTACTTCTATTACTTTCTAAAATGGATTTTAACAAAGTTTTCATTTTTTGAAATTGTTCTTTGGCCTATTAGAAGAGAAAAGGAGATGTAATTGTTAAATATTTTGCCAAGCAATAAGAAAACAAGATATGTTCTTAGACAAAATAAGCCAAACGAAAACAAGTTGGGGTGAACTAATTTTCAGCTATAATAGTATCTTATTATTAAAATCGAGTGGAATAAAAACAAGCATAGATCAACTAATTTTCAGTTATAATAGCATCATATTGTTGAAACGGAGCGAAACATAAACAAGTATTCAACTCTAATAGCAACGTATTTTTCAAACCGAGCTAAACAAGAACAAGTTAAGGTCGACTAATTTTCAAACAATATGATTTTTTTAGAAACGATCCAGACTAAATCAAGAAGAGGTCTAAAAATTTTTCAGCTCCAGAAGTAATATTGAAATTGACACTACAAATTATAAGGAAAATTGAAAGAAAATGTGGGGGAAAAAAAAAAGGCATTGTGTATTCTTTTTTATGGAAAGTTGATATTATGGATGATTAACAATTGACCAAAGAAAATATTAAAAAAGTGATTGTCCGCTTGGAAGAAGCCATGTGACAATATTGGACCCAAGGAGCACCGACCCGTTATCCTTCCACTGCAAAGAACAGAAGATATTTGTTGCTCTGTGAAACCAGCCTGACGCAATACCCTCCACTCTAAGAGCCATGTAGCCCCAGCCTTCACCCATGCCACAAGGCCCAACTCTTTCTAAAATATTAAATACTTAAAAGTTCTACTATGGATCATTTTTTATTATTATTATTTCCCATTGGTTTTACTTTAATGCCATCTTTCAACAATTTTGTATATATTATATGTATATTTTTTTTTATTAGATTTATATTAAATTAATTACTTATGATTTTATATACATTATTAGTGGTTGGTTGTTTTCTTTTTATACATGTGCCAAAATATTGAATATTTACCATTTTTATCATATTGAGTAGTCATTTAATTAGATGTATGTTTTTTATTTAATCGATTGCTTTAAATGCAAATATTACTAAAATAAACATGAATAAAGATATTATTTTGGTTTAAATGCACCACTTATTTTTTTTTTTAGCATTACTATTTCTTTTTTTGCAGAAATGTTAATGAATATACATTGTATGTGTTTTATTTTCCATTAGGGTTTCATTAATTTCATAACTTATTATATATAGACATTATTTTCTCTTTTTTTATTTTCATTATTTTTTATTATGAAAAACATACATTTACAACAAATGGAATAATTGCATCCCTTTATTTTCTTGAGTAAGCATAAAATTAATTGTAAATTTTTTATTGAATTGATAATCACATGCAAAGTTTATATTAAAAAATTTTCTTTAATATTAACAATTATATTATTTGGTTACGATGCACCAGTTTGTTCTTTTTCCTTAGGCATTCGCAAAAATGTTTCTTCACACATTTACATTATTTAAATTGTCTCCTTTGTATATAGTTTATGTGAGGGTATCTATCTTTTTTTGGTTGCAAATTTGCAACGTACTGATTAGTCATTCGATAATGTTTACTTTATATCTGTTTCCTTGACTATGTTTGTCCTTTATATATATACATGTTGCCACACACCAATTTTCATAAAAAATCCAAGACAAGCCCCAAATCCGCTAGAAGTCTTAAAGGGTTGAGTGTATTCATTTTTTAGGTAAAAGAGAATGAAAAACTTTATTTGGTTTTGAAAATAAAAATAGGAAATCCACACTTGCACCGCTACTTGAAAATCTCACATTCTATAATATACTCGCATAAATATAATCATCAATTAGAGTGCGCTTAAAAGAAATAGATAAAAGTAAATTCCATGTTTACAAAATACAGTATGAGTTACATGCTCCAACACTAATAAGGTATATCACATTTCGTTCTTGCTCCAACATGGTATCTTGCTAATAGAGCAACAACGGAATGTATTACACAAGCCCCTCGGACACAAAATATACATCACATCTACATTGTTCCACTAGTGTATAAATA
>MKEJ01095788.1:0-23076 GCA_001753735.1 Embelia ribes | reverse complement strand
TACTTATTTGTTTATGCATAATGCAACATACAGTCACCTAATTATATACATTAATGCAACATACTCAATTGTTCCATTTAATAAATTATATCGTCAACACATTAATGATATTATCTATTAAATAAAAATGCAAAAAATTCACTCGAAATTTCCATGACATTATAAGTCAATGGAGGTGTTATTTTTTACCCAGTAAAAGTCAAAAGGGAAAGAGGGAAAGATAGCCACGAAACCCTAAGCCCTAGAAGCTTGATTTCATCTAGCTCCCATGATCAAATCCGGAATCTAAGGGTAGATTCTTGGTCTTCAAAACATAGAGATCAATTTGAGGTAAGTCACGAATTTTGTCTAGATAGTTCATAATCTCTTGATTTGCGTATCTAGTTCGTTCGTGAAATTAAAGTTGATATTATTTATTCTCATGATGAGTAGACTATTTTTAATTGTAGGTTCGAGTCGATTCAAATTTGGTAGATAGATCAAACCTCTAGGAGAAGAAGAGGGAGAATTTGGGACTTTTTAAATAAAAATGCGAAAAATTCACTCAAAATTTTCGGGACGTCACAAGGCAGTGGGTGTATTATTATTTACCCAGTAAAAGTTAGAAGGGAGAAAGGGAGAGACAGCCACGGAATCCTAAGCTCTAGAAGTTTGATTTCATCTAGCTCTCGTGATCAAATTCGGAATGTAAGGGTAGATTCTTGATCCTCAAAGTATAGGGATCATTTTGAGGTAAGTCAGGAACCTTGTCTCGATAGTTCATAATCTCTTGATTTTCGTACCTAGTTCGTACATAAAATTAAAATTGATATTATTTATCCTCATGATGAGTAGACTATTTTTAATTGTAGGTTCGAGATGATTCGAGTTTGGTAGATAAATCAAACCTCGAGGCAAAGAAGAAGGAGAATTTGAGACTTTTTAAAGATTTGCTCCTAGAAGTAAATTAAAGCGATTGTAGGTATGAGTAGGCTACAAAATAATAAACGCATGAGTTTATGTGTGTACCTTACATGTAAATTTTGTGAAGTTAGGGTTTAATATCTTGAAGTAAATTAGAGATGAATTGTAATTGTTTGAAGTTGTATTATAAAGAATGAAGTATGCTATATGAAGTAAATTAGAGACGTATGATTAGTTGTTTGAAGTTGGTTATATGAAGCTTGAAGCAAATTTTGAAAGTGATTGAATTACATGACTATATGTGTTATCATTAATTCATGAAACTTGCATTATACATATTTTGAAGCAAAGTGACATTTTTTATAAATAAGAAGTTGAACTTGATTTTTCTTAAAAAAAATTGAAGTTTTGAAAATGAAAATTTCAAAAATAAGTGAAGGAAGAAAATTTGAAGTATATACAAAGGAGCAATGCTCAACCTTATTAAAATGAAGACGAAGCTTCACGAAATTTATGAAATTTTACGAAGTTGGTTACAAATTTGAAGTTTTGAACATGATTTATTTTTTAAGAAAGTGTGCATATTATTCATGGATAGTGTTGAGTCATTTTCGATTTCTTTTCGGGACAAGTATCGCAATCACGAAGTTTTTAAAAGAAAGTAAAGAGAGGGCTCGATGCCCAACCATGAAAATAAGGAAACCTGATCAGGGATTTAACAATAGACATTTCACAAAAGGAACGATTTATAGAGGGTTCACGAAGGAATCTTATTTTTTTAATAAAAGAAGTTTAGACGCTAGTTCCAAATTTTTAGAAGATGAAGTTTAGAAATCGAAGTCGAAATCGTTTTGCATTGTATCAAAGTTGCATAGCATTTATTCTTACATATGGCATATTTATATTTTATGGCACCGCATAGCATCACATGTATCGTATTATTTAGTAGTCTAATTTGTGCATTTTCTTTTTTTCCTATTTTGTATTCTAATATTATTGTAGATGCGGAGGCTAACGAGAGGCATCATTGAGATGACCTGTGATGATCGTATATATTTTTTAAGATGAAGTTGTAGTGGATATTTCATATTGGTCAACTTCATGTTAGTTTATTTTGGCCTTAGAAATATTGTATTTAAGGTTAAGTTGTGCTTTTATTTTGAAGTTTGAAGATGTAGTAGTTGATAACATTTTGTATTACACCTTGTTGTAGCCCTTGAGGTTATTTGGGCTAGAACAAAAGTGTAATATACTTTATATAGACTCTGAAGATATATATTTTATTATTTTGTTCAAGCATGTAGCTTGATTGATATTGTAAACGAGGTGTTTACCTATAAATTCATATATAGGTCGTATGCAGGCTATTTATAATTTCTTGCATACTCTGATGAATGTTACACTGTATAATGAGATATAGGAGGAAACAAAGTGTATCACAATTTATTTTATTTCTCTAAAATTATATATTTTTCAATTCCTTTTCTTTAAAAGAAGATCAAAGCTTACCTCCTGAGTCGTACGGCATTCAAAGCGCGACAATAATCCTTTTTACCGACCATTGTAGTACGTATGTTACCTAGGGCGTAAGGGCCATAATGATTAGACATCATCCACACCTTCTTCCGGCTTATCACCAATAATTTATTCAGGATTCCAAACTAAATGATGGCTACTAAACACAAGAGCTGCACTCTATTTTAATCCAAACTTTGTATATTTATTGAATTGAAACAAATTAAAATTCTTAATTCTTTATAATGTCTAGATGATAGTTGTATACACCTTTGCACTTCCACTTGACACCTATCATAATGATAAACGGCTTGTCTCACCGTGTTCTTCTCTTGAATTCTCAAAACTTTTGTTACTACTTTGCAGGCAACTTACCGCTAAAGGGCATGGAATTATGGTAAATAGTAACTATAAATGTTGTTCACTTTACCAAGGTAAGTTGCCTAGTTTTTGGGGTGAGTTGATTTTAAAAAACTGGCAAGTCTTTAACTCTTATCTTCACTAAATTTGTTGCAATCCCATGTCATTTTTTTTGGTAAGTTGCCCACAAATTATTCCATACCATATCTGTATATGCAGGCACTCTCTGTATAAAATGTACTTGCATCTACTTGATGTTATTTATTGACTCATAGGGAAAGAAAAGATACCGACAAAAGTGTCTCAGCAATTGCAGAATTGCCACTGTATGTCATCACCATCATTGTCATCCTTGCCTTAATCTCAAGAATTTGGGCTTGGCTTATTAGTTGGAACCAAAATGAGATATCACGGATGGTTGACGTGATCTTTTCTACATCTCTCCTATTCCTATCTTAGGCATCTTGCTCTTCCATTTTTCTAACATGTCTTTTTTAAAATTGCCATTGTCTATGTTGCATTTTCATACAGAATTATTCTTATAACTTGTCTTTTATTTTAACTAGGTTTATCCACTGGAGTCTGAGGTTAGGGTCTGCGAGGAGTGCAAAACTGGTGATGTTGTCACGATTGAACTCGAGGAGAGTAAGTTGATTAATCATACAACTGGTAAGGAGTATAAATTAAAACCGATTGGAGATGCTGGGCCGGTGATCGAGGCTGGGGGTATTTTTGCATATGCAAGGAAAACAGGGATGATTCCATCCCGGGCTGCTGCTTAGGTCTAAGGTGCGTATACCTTTGCTTGCTTCTTTTAGCCAAGGAGTTTACATGAATGTATTACAAAATTGCTTGTTTGAGTTGCATCTTATATTGAACTGCAGTTTGTGGTGAGATATGCTAACAATTTTTTATTTTCAATTTTTTGACAAAAGAGAGAGACTCCTAATATTTTGCATGTTAATGGTGGCACCTTGTTATGCATGCACATGAACTGATTTATTGGGTTGTAGTGTGGTCTTACTGAACGTGTTACATTTTGGAGTTGTGGGTTGGACTATAGAGATGTTAAACAAATACAAATGGTTAAATTGGGAAATGACTTCCAAGTTAATTTGTGTTATCATAGAAATATGAAATTCGCCAAGTACTTAGAAAATTTTAAATATGACATTTATTTTACAGTTGTCGACTTTTAGTGGTAATGATTTGCACCGAACTTTGTCGGCTTTGAACTTTTATCAACTTATTATTACTGAGCTAGCTCTTGTGACAGAAACATGTGCATGGTGCTAAAAGTAAGTAATTTGTGGGGAAAGTGCAACGTGAAATGCATAATCAAAGTTCAGGGTTTAATGCCATAAATGCTAGTGCAAAGTGAAAAATTAGGTGAAACAGTAGAAACTTGGTATTTAAACATGGTGTTTGCCATTTTAGGGAACCTATTACACATTCGTCAAGCTTAGATATGAAAGTATGTGCTCATTGAGCCAGTGTAAGTGTCGTAGTGTTGGTGGACATCCGTCTGTTTTCAGATACTTGGTGGTTTTAATGTCCTACACTCATTAGTTTCGTGTTGTAGCTCAGGATGTAATTATATTTAGCCTGCCTTTTTGGTTTATGGTTTGTTCGAGAAAGAGACTTTTAATAGAATGTTCTATGTTTAGTTGATTTGTATCTAGGCTAAATACAAATATTGAGTTGTGTATTTGGAGGATATTGAACTTTTGCTGCTTGTTTGACAGTTTGAATTTTGTGTTATATAATTTAGCTCTACGATACTCCATCATTTCCCCCGATTTTGTTTGCTAATTTTGCGACCTTTTGGGTTTGGTAGTGGTAGAAAACATTGATGCGTATAACTTAATCCCTAAAGATGGTTTGTTTGGCACAAAATTAATGACAAATAAGTTCATAAATTTGTTACCATCAAGCAAAATAAAACGCATCCTAAAATTAAGTAATCAAGTTGAAATTGGGAGAAAAAAATAGTAAATAAGTAAACACAATAAGTACCTCAGCCAATGAGTTTAATTGTTTTAATTAAAAGTTGTATACACATTATAGACAAAAACTCATATTAACTTGTGAAATAAAAAAAGCAACTTGGCAAGAAAAAAAATATTATATATATATATATATTATATTTTTGCACTTTACCAGAAGTGCACTAGATGTAGGGGTGTTCATTAGACCGGACAGGTCTCCCCGCCCTATACCCGATGGCTATGCAGGTCTCTGTGTCGTGGGTCTACAGCTCTAAGAGAAGAAATATGAGACTCGTACCCGTACCGCATCCCACCCTGCATATATGCGGTGAGGGTGTGGGTCTACCTGCAAGGTTAGTGGACTGACCAAGCAGGTAAATCAACTAACCTCCTAAAATTGCTGCATTTTAAGTTACAAGATATAGCTTGTTTTCTTATTAATAATTTATTTTTGCTTAATTATAAGTTGTAAAATACACAATTACGTTATTGTAATACGTATTGGAGAAATAAGGAATAAATATTTTTGAATTTCGGTTGAACAAGAAAATAAACTTTTCAAATTATATTTATGGCATTACATTTCTTTTTTACAATCGATAATAGACATAAAACTAAATCACGAAAATACTCACATTTAAATCATAACATCTCTTGTCGACTCCCTTAATCAAATATTCTTGTATTTTCTCTCATCAATTTTCATTGCACATGGAGGTCTCAACTACGCTGAGTTCGAAGGAAATCGAAAATATGAAAATTTTCTATGTTTTTCTTTTGATTTTTACGTGCTTGTTGTAATGACTAAGTGAGGTGTGTTGTTCCATCTACTACCATTTAACTTAATACCACAAAAGTTACAAATTGCTTTAATTATTTCTCTACCTTTTGGGTGAGGTAAACCGGTATTCTACATTGTAAATTCAACCCACGCTTTGAAAACTTTTCTACAGCTATCATTTTTTGTATCAGAAGTGTTTCCATGAATATTATTACTCATATTTATATAAATTATTAAAAAAAGGAACACAACAAATCTCAAATAGGTTGAGGATTAAAAATTACAAATTTAGAAGTATCGCCAAATGGGAAAACGTGGAGTATAAGTTGAAAAAACCCGGAGGAGAACGAGTATAGCGGAGATGATTGAATTTTGGTAAACAAAACTCGAATTTTTTTTTAAATAAATGACTTGAGACCTTGTAAAGTGTAATTGTTGAGGATTAATAATTGATTGTTTGTTGTGGTAAATGAAGTGGGGAGTGGTGTACTTGTATAGAAAAAAACTAGCACTTTTTTTCACAACTGTTGCATTATAACGGACTGATTAATGAACTTACTATGATGGTAAGCAGACTATCCTACTGTTATACTGCAACGGTGGTTAAAAATTGGTAGAGATATGGTAAGTCGACTTACCTGTGGGTCTACGGGGAAGGTCATGGGTATGCTTCTTAGACCTTATGCGGGTACGGGTTATTGTCGTCGGGTAGACCCGCAAAAATACGGGTCTAATGCCCACCCCTAAACTAATTGGGGTTTACCGAGAAGTAACTAATGTGCGCTTCTACAAATGGACTTTTAAAACAATGCTCTTCTTGAAAAGTTCATAAAAAAAATGTTCATAAAATATCCAAGTTTTCTAGAAATGGACTTCCAGAAAGTATTTCTAGCAGTGCCGCCAAACACTCCCCTATTGTATGCTCTATCCTTTTTTATGGAGGACAATCTCTGGAGGTTTGGATCATTAGTAGTTTACTATCTTAGTTTGCTCAATCATTTGATATATGGAGGTTGCTGAACCTTGCTCCTACTTTGGAAGGTTGGAGTCTAACACGTCTCTGTGGGGATACAACTGCAGTAGTCATTGATTCTTGTGGTTGGTTGGTCTGCACGGATTTGTTTAAATGAATCAAGCTTTTTGTTGCAAAAACCATGAGCAGTAGCTTTTCAACTAGCAAGGTTTGCCTGTTCATTTCAAATTCAACTATACAAGGGTTTTCATGTATGCATGAGCACTACATTTAGTAGGTACCCCTATCCGCTTACTTTATTACTACATGCTTGCATCGGAAATTTTTTCAACAAGTGATGCTATACAAAAGGAAAATAGCTCAGATTTTTTGGTTTGTAATGATATTGTATGGTAATTTGATTGGAAAGGATACACTTACCAAAAAAAAAAAAAATTGATTAGAAAGGATGCAAAGGAACCACAAATTTACCACTTTCTATAAAATCTCTACCTGGCTTTTTGTATCTTTTGATATTTTTTATTTTATTATTATCTCGCCTTGTTTCTGCACACGGTTTTGGGTTTTGACGCATTTGACGTAGTTGCATGGCATTGCTCTTTGGTTTTCAGGCAATCATTGCTTACGAATCGAGCTGTTTCAAGATTTCAAACACAGACAGATCTTCTAGCAGATTTTATAGAAATAAATTTCAGAATTTTGTAGCAGGTGATTTTCTATTCCGAGGACTTGCTCTTGTTCCATGAGCAAGCTGTGTCTGAATTTCTCTCGTGTTGTTTGCAGTGCACCTGGTCTCGTGTTCCTTTGATTGTTGTGTTTTATGTATTCTACTTTGTGAAATGTAATAAACTTCAGGTTTTACTTAGCTTGTTCCTTAACTCAGTGTTCTCCAGCATGTGCTTCCCTTGGTTATTCGCATTCTTGCTTCTATGTCGTTTACAACTGCACAATCTACATTTTTTTTGGTTTAAGTTGTGTTATTAAAAGTGAAGAAATTAATATTGAGCAAAAGACCAACCTGGCAACATCTAAGAACTAGGCCTTAACAAAGACAAGCCAATGTGAAGCAGAATCAAGCAATAGAAGTGTAAGAGAACAAGCACACCAATTATGCAAAAGAAAGGTTTCTTTTTATATTAAGGATTCAAAAATGATACATTTTTCAATTCAGAGTGCAAGTTTGGTTTTGCGTATATATACTAGTACAACATAATGAGAAGAAAATACAGAAATGTCTACAGCTGATCTCAGGTCTCATGATAAACTCTTCTTTTATATTTACTATCGGTGCTTAAGCACCTTTTCTTTCTCCTTGGTCCCCCATCTGGAATGCCTTCTGTCCTCTCCATCTTCGGATGGTGCTGGAGACGGCTCATATGTCGCTGGCTGCCTCTTGAAATGCCTGTCCTCTTTGCTTGACTCCCCATCTGGCTCCACTGCAAGCCTCTTCACCGACACTGCCTTCTTATGATAGTCATAATGTCTGCTACTCCTGTGCCCGGAAGAACCAGCAGGAGGCACCGCATTTGAAGAAGAGCTCCTCTGCTTCTTTGTGACATGCTCTTCTGCTGGAAAACTGATCCGCGAGAAGACACTAGCCTTATGCTTGAAATCAACCTCGGCTGCTTTTGCGGTGGCAGAGGCAGAGGACTTCACCGGAGGAGCTGATGACCTGGTGGACTGATCAGACCTTTGGTGGTGGTCGTAATCTGGATTGTGATCCGATGGCTTGCGTTTGGAAGAGGAGTCGAGGAGGTTGGTGTCACGTGCATGCCGGTCTGGCGGTGGAGATAGCCTCTCTGAGCAGTAGTGGCGGGGGTCTGGTGATGGAGTTGGCGGGTCTGACTGGTGGCTGTGACGGGAGTGGTCTCTGGATGGTGGTGGGAGGGGTTTCTGCAATTGGACACGAATAGAGGCATGGTGAGAAAGGAGAATATATAATTATATTAATTGGAAAACTGCTGAGTTGTTGAATTAACATCGTAAAAATAAAAAGTTATAATTAATTAATATTCAAGCAGGCAGCATTTACCCTATTTCATTGACTCAAGCGATCGACAATTTAGCTTGGTCAAAATGTTATTTTTCTATTCACACTTGATGTATAGTAGTACTTTATTACTCCCACATGGGAAAAAATATTTATTATAATAGAGAAGCACTTGATCAAATTTGGTTTTATTGGAGGTTGTAAAGGAAAATCCATCTTCAATTTGATTGATTAAGTTACAAATGGTGAAATATACATGCACAAACGATACAAGAAAAAAATTCTATATTCCTTCTGAGGTAAAAATTACATTTTCCATGATAAATATTTGCGCTTAATGTAACCTTAGTCCTCAATTGGTATTTGCTTGTTTACGTCGCAAATCCAACCATACCCATGATGTGTAAATTTTTATCCATCCGTTCAGACAAGCGGAAAAGAAAATACAAAGCTTTTGATTAAGCTAGAAATAGTGATAACCAAAAATAAATGATAGCCAATAAGAAATAAGAAAGTGATTTCCGTGCCAATCACAACTCTACATATTTAACTATCGAAATTAAACAATAGGGTAAATTACACTTTGCCCCATGAGATTTCTGACAATTTCAGCTTATCCCTAAGATTTCTGAAATTATACCATCTCCCTAAGGTTTATACGTTCATTGCAATTTATCACAAATTTTGGGAGCAATGTAGAAGTTAGATTTAGGGTAATAAATTACCCTTAAAATTATCGAGATAGCATCCATTTTTTATTTTTTTTTATTTTTTAAAACATAAATTGTTTAATTACATATAAAAATAAATTGTACAATTTTGTAATTCTCTAATTTTTACAACCCTAAGCTTCAAAATTAATAAAATAATGCAATAAAGATAGGGATAAAATAGCATTTCCACATGAAATTCAAACTTTTATTATGAATTGGGGCAAAGAATAATTTCAGATACCACAGGGAGTATTCTGAAATATTCAGAAACCTCACAGGGGCAAAGTGTAATTTACGCTAAACAATATTGTTCTTTTCTTCCAATGAGTGGCAATCGCTGGAAGAGATAAAAGGACACTACAATGGCACCACCAATGGATGCTATATATGGATATACATATATACACATGTAAAGCCTTACCCATCTTCAATCTTCGCAAGCCCAACCTCTTTCACTCCATGCTCCATCTCATTGCTGATCGTTTTGGAAATAAAAATGCTAATATAACCCCACAACAACGCTATTTACAAAAGCAGCATTAGGTTTCTTTCGTAACAACCGAATTCTATCACTCCCATCTCAAAATTATCCCTCAGCTTTCTTTCGTAACAACCAAATCCTTTTCTCTCTTTCGAAAGATAAAAGCGGTCTACCACGTCAAGGACTCGCTTCAGAAAACCCGGGAAATTTTGAAGGTTATACATTCTTATTCTCGAAACTCGTCCAGCAATAGGATGGATCATTAAAATGGAAGAATTAGAGAGAAGAGTTTCTAAAAGAGCTCCAAAATAATAACACTCTGATTAGCGATACATTTTCTCTGGCTATTGCCAGCTGCCACAATATCCATTTCCGACAAAAAATATGTTCCAATAAATCATAAACTCGTGGTAAATAGAGTTTGAGATTAGATTTAGTAGGACAATACAAACGTACTGATTTGGGTCTTAGTGAAGTAATATCCACATTGCTGTTCATCTCCCGATCTCTCGACAAATCCCTGCAGAAGCATAAGAACGTGACATCTCTAACTTAAGCTGAAAACAACAAAATTTCATAACTTTTCTCTGGCATTGTCACTTTCTTTTCAAAATTGAAGCAAAATTAAAAGGTCGTTATAGTGTTACCTTTCATCCCTTCTCTCCATTTCCCGCTTCCTCCTCAAATTAGCCTTTCGGGCTTCAAATTCTTCCCTGCTCATGATGGGGGGTCCAACGTTCATACCCATGCCCATACTCATTCCCATACCCATCTCTGCAAGGTCTCTGAGAAAAATAGGATAGCAACATGAAACACCCAACAATCACAATATTTTAACTGAGTGTGCACAAGATGCCCATATAATACCTCTCAATGAAAGTATACAGAGCTTGAGGCATACCTTTGGGGTGGAAAAGGAGGCGGCGGCATCATCATGTTAGGAACCCCAAAAGGGTCCTGAGGTAATAAGCCAAAAGGAACGTCCAAAGGACTGGGCCCATAACCCATAAAAGGTGGCATCGGACCACCAAAAGAGGGTAAAAATCCTTCCATACCAGGTTGCGTGCCATTCCAGTACGGATTATAGGCAGCAGGGCCCATAGGCATCACATAATTTTCCATAGTAAGATATTGGGGATTTCTCCATTGCATCTCTGCAACAACAACAATGCATCCGAGGGAAAAAAAGATGCGACTAAGGTTAGTATCATATTGGGCAAACAGCCCTCAAAATAATTACAAGCCCAAAAATATGGAATGCAGTGACAAAAAGGAATAATATACAAACAATTAACATACCATTTGAAGGCACTCGAATTTTCTTCTTTTTATTTTTCTTTCCTGGCAATAGGAAGATACATGGTCGTGAGACGATAATGACAAATGACATATAAAAAAAAAGTTCCAATTCTTAGTTCTAACTGTAATTACTTCCCATTAATGTTTACATCCCTCCCAGGAGATAAGACCAAGATGCCAATTTCATTTGGCACAAGGATTTGTCGGGGAAATTTGTTTCCAAAGAGACTTCATTTCCATTGTGTACTCTAATTTACCCATAGAAAAAAATCATTCCCATTACTGCTTTCTATGAAAAATCTATGTGCATGACTAAAGCTTACATCTTAAGAAAACATGCAACATGGGGAAAAAAACTATGAAGAAACCAAAAAAGAGGATGGAAGGGCGAAAAATATATTACCTGCATCACTAGAAACTGGCTTTTGCTGTACTTCATTGTCAGTCAATGGAGCACCACCTTGAGAAGCTTTTTCCTTGACAGTCGCCAAATCACGTGTAGCTTCAGAAACATCTGGAACTTTCTCCACTCGTTCCTTCTCTATATTGCTTTGAGGAGCAGGAAGAACATTACCCTGACCTGCTGCTTCTTTTACCTTCGATGACCCTTCAATTTGAGGTGATGGTGCTTGATTCCCCTTTGAGACTGCGGAATGTGTCGGGGAAGGAACTTTCTGCTGCATCCGAGGATGTTCCATCTTATATTCTATATCTACAACAGGATATAAACAGGCTAATTCTCACATTTGATAGGATAATTATGACAATTTGTGCAATTATCTAAATACAAATACAGACCTTGAACGCGGAAAGCACTACCACCATTTTCTGTATTGCTGTTGTTTGTTTCCAGCGTTCTACTGATAGTGTCTCTAAGGGTCTTGTTGGGAATTAGATCATCAGCCAACACATTGTTGGCTCCGCAGACGCATACCGATTTACTTATGATATGGTCCCTTATACCTGAAAATAATTTTTTGTTATCACCAGATAGAAAAGAAACCAGAAGCAAATATTGGAATCTGGAAAACAAGCATTCATTGTTATACTGGAAACAAGTTCATCATAAAAGCTACACTATGACCATATATTGGTAAATTGGATCACACAAATAAAAAAAACAAGCGGTAGCAAAAAGTTGATATCAGAAGACAAATTACAGAGAAAAAAGTACTCTATGAACAAATATAATCAGGTGCACACCATAACAATAAAACTCAAAAGCTTACATCTATCGCAAAAGCTTGTAAAACAGCATTTGCTAGTCAGGACTGCATCTTTCATGACTTCTTTACACACATGACACAGAAATTCAGGTGGAAGATCACCAACAGGGCGATTTGACGGCAATCCTTCAATTTCTTTTTCAAATGCAGCTCTGGATAATGAACCAAGATCATCTTAATTATGATAATGGCCTCCAATGGCATGAAAGAAGTATCAGCCACAGTAAAAGAAGAAATTAGCTTACTCATTTGGCTTTAGCACAGCAACGGCTCCACTAGGTAATGCATATGAACCTTCTGGCGTAGGCATTAACATCGACTTTGGAATACCGGAGGGAGGTTTAACTCTCTTTACATCGAATTCGGGGACACCATTAGTAGGACAGTGCTGAATAAAATGCCCTAAATAACAAAATTAGGTGCTTTAGTAAATCTATATAACTTATCTTTTTTTCTTTAGCAATAATCAGCTGCTACAAGTTTAACCACATGAAGAGGTATTGCACATACCTGGTTGATTACACCTATAGCATACGTATCCGGGTGGAGGTGTTTTCCGCTCATACACTCCTCGCCCTGAAAAAAATTAATAAATTTTAAGGTTCATGATCAGAGCACCTAAAAAGTAAACTAGTACAGAATCATTCCACCCAAAACAAAAAACTAAAATAGAAAAGGAAAAACAATTTGTTAGACATGCATTAGAGGGGGGAAAAAAAGTTATTGCGACAATTAAGGCATAAGAGAATCACCAAAACCACACCCACCCAACATTCTTCCACCCATACTCCGTCCATATCCTCTTCCAACGCCAAAGCCATCTGTTTGACTGAAAACAAACAAAAGCAGAACAAAATAAATTTCACGAAATCAAGATAGACAACAGCTGAAAAAACAGTTATCCTACATAAGACAAAATAACAAACAAGATGGGGTCAGCTCACCGTTGCCAATCCAAGGCTGGCGTATCGATTAAAGCCCTGATCTTGCTATCCTCGTCAGCTTTGTTGGCTGGGGGAGCATCTTGAATTGGATTGCTGGTCGGAACTGGCAATGCCTCAGGAATAGCATACAAGTCATTCCCAAATTCATCCCAATCAGAATCTTCAGGCTACAAAGCCGAATAACAGACTTAACTCTTGAACTCGCATGGCAGACAATTTACCCTTCTAAGACTGTAAAAAAAGGCAAGTAATAGCTTACATATTTCATGACAGATGAACCAGCTCCTACCAAGCTATTGCTTGTTGGTTGAGCAACATCAGGATTACTAGCTTCAATTTTTTTCCTGCAAATTAGACATACTGACTCAAACCAAGGGCTCAATATATTAGGCCGAAGGATAAATGGATATGAACACATACAACAGACTTATACAGACCCAAACAACTATCAATTGGTATCAAGGACAACACAGAAACTGACAAAGGAATACGTCATGACTGTGGAATCCTTTATCGAGATAGAAGCGGGTAAGGAAAATAACAAATAAAAATTTGCTTAGTCAAGTGTGGACAAAGAGAAGTAGTCCCAATCCCATCTACTTGTCATAACAAGTGCCATTAAATATAAATGAAAACCAATGCTATATGAACAAGCTCGAGGAAACACAAGATGGTAACAGATTGTTAACGTAATACATACTGTCAATCTTAGCCCAATTTAACAATTTACAAATTGAAAACAAACTGAAAGATCAAAAGATTCAAGGACTGAGATAATACTCGTTTTGTTGAATGATTGGTTGAGTAACTATTGGCATGCGAGGACGTCCAGGAACTCGACGAATTAAAACAGATGTAGTTTTGGGCACCAACATTGCCTCATCATGGTACTCTGAAATTGCACAACACAGAAAAGAAAGTATTAAATCACACAAATAAATCAATTCGAAACAGAACATATAACTTACAGAAATAGAACAACCTGAACAGCTAAATTTCCCAACTACTGATACCAAATTCAAACATATATAAAACCATCATATACAACCAAAAACCCAATGACCTCAACCTGGCACTCACATCAATAATCTTTTACTTTGCAGCTACTCTCACAATCATGATATAAGACGTAACCATCGCCAATTATGATCCGTTTAATTATAATCCCATTACCCTTCTCCTACCCTATCAATTAGGAAATTACTTCTAAATAAGGAGCATAAGCACCTTGAACGCACGTAAGAATATATGTAAGACCATAACACAGGGGGAAATGCCAACTCAAGTTTTCTCTTACAAAATGGAGCATGCATAAGCTTATTTTAAAACACAGGACGAAAAGCCAACTCGGCAGCTCAGGTTTTCTCTCAAAAGATTGAACATGTGTAAACTTATCTAAATCAGGGATGCAGAGGCAATTCATGTTCTCTCCCAAAAGATTGAATTTAATATATGCTTATCAAATACAAAGAATGAAAGGAAACCCAGCATCTCCCAAAAGACATTGTAGTAATTATGCTATAGAATTAATATCCACTCAAAATTATCGAAAATTCTGAAATAGGAACGAACTAGTTCTCCGAAAAAAGACCAACCTTCGTTAGTCTGGGCGTTGGTGACAACGAGGTCGAAATCCGTACCCCTGCCCAGATGTTTTGATTCAAATATTTTCTCTTTCAGATTCAAAACTGACATGAAATGCCCGTCAATCGGAATCGAATCGTAATCTTTAGCACTTTTAAATTTGTAATACACCGCCATATCTCAATTTTTTCAATATATATATAGAGAGAGAAATATAAAAAGGAAACACCAATAACCCTAGAAAAATTAAAAGGGCGTCAATGAAAATAAAGGCCTGATATTAAACTCCAACTAAAAAGATAAAATTACAAAAAAAACAACTCTCTTTCTTTTTTTACTAACTCTTCAACAACACAATAAATGATCAAACCGACTAATTTCCCCCTTCGGATAGGAAAATCGACAGAGCTTCGAATGCGAACAACTCTTGCAATCTGATAATTGAAAACCCTAATCCTTCGATGCAGATAATAGTCTCCGATTCAACCGGATCGTCGATTGGAAATCCTAATCAATCGAGTCCTTCAATACAGATCGATAAATATATATGCACAGATCTCAAATTCGATGAAATCCTCGATCAGAAACCGTACTCGATCGAAATCCGAGCAGCAAATCTTCGATCGGCAACTCTTGAAAACCAGATCCGCCTCTAGCTCTTCAGATCTCTTCCGAAAATCGATCTTCTCCAAAAATTAATAGCGAGATTTCACGTGATTTCGATGATGTACGGATCAAATCACCGATGAATTGAATGAGATATAGATACAGGAGATGGATCTTCACGCGAATCGAACCTTATATGTGGAAAACCTTCTCCAATCGAGCGGGTTGTGGCTAGGGTTTATGGAGAGAGAGAGAGAGAGAGAGAGAGAGAAGGCGTGGCGGCTAATGTGGAGAGGGAAAATTACGCGGTTATTTATTGGGTTGTGGGGACACGGGATTTCCGGTTGTCTCCGATTTGGACACCTGTCATCTTGTGAACCGTTCGATCGGGTTTTAATTTTAATCCAACAATAACCAAAAATCGATGGGGATCCGACAATACACGATTCCGTTAAAACCGATATTTGTAGTCTTATTTTCATAAATATTGTTTAAATTTAAAATAAATTTATTTTTTTCATAATAATATTTTTAATTAATGCTATTATTTTGCACTATTTATAATGCATTGTGTAATTAAATTATTACAATAAATAAAGATATTTTAGTAAAGTGGTTTTCAATTTTTTTTAAAATATAAAATTAATTATGTATTGGGACGGATTAAAAAAGAATACAAGTCTATTAAGATCGGATGAGGAAAATATTATTAATCCAAACCGAATACCTTTGATCCGTAAATTATGAACCAAGCTCCCTATTAGCATATTGTTAATCCATAACATAACCAATGGATATGAGCTTATACCAATTCTATCCAAATGGGGTTTGAAACAAAATCGATTTAAACAAAATTATTTATTAATTTTTTAACTATTTGATAGATACCCAATGCTTCTATTTTCTAATTATGTATTATTACTTAATTTTTTAAAATTAACAATTATAATAACGTATGGAGTGAATGACATTACCGAAACATACAGATATTAAGATGATGATTATGATAAATATATTATATTTATAAAGAAAATATTGATTAATTTTGATATCATTCTTTAGTGGAACATTAATATTTTTTAATTATAAAATTTAATTTGGCTCCGGATAGTATTCACCGTAATATGGATTATGCTTAAGTAAAGGGTAAATTACACTTTGCCCCCTCAATTTCTAAACGTCTTCTAGGATTTTTGAAATTACACTAACCCCGCAAGGTTATTTGCTCGTTGCACTTTATTCCGGGCAAAGTTAAAGCCATATTAAATGCCAAAATTGACAAAAAAATTATCAAAAGACTTCTAAATTGACATTTATTTCTACTTTTAAATTTTAAAAAAAGTAAATTGTATAATTATATATAAAAATATAATATTTTTCCTAAAAAATATGATGGCGCTTCTTTAATTTTTCCAATTATCAGCTTCAAAATAAATGAAATAAGGTAAGGAAGTGAGAGATTATATAATCTTTTTACAAGTAAGTCAAAATTGTATTGTGAGTTGGGGAGAAAATGTAATTCAGATACCTCAAGGGATATTCTATATATCAAAAAACCTCTCGGGGCAAAGTGTAATTTATCCTTGAGTAAAAGAAATACAGAGTATAAATTATAAGTGACGCACATTTATCCTTGAGTAAAAGAAATACGGAGCATAAATTATAAATAACTCACATGGAAAGGGAAACTAGGCAAGATATATTTCATTTTTTCTTTCAAGAACATAAGAAATTCAATAACGTGACACGACTTAATCGCTTATTTGAATATGCATATCATATCATGATTGTTAAACGATTCAGTTGCACTCATCCCATATATAGAATTTTCCAAATAAAAAATAAAATACCAATAACTTAAATTGTTTGAGAACAAAAAACAGTCCCAATATATGTCTAGAGATTTATTTGTAACATTTAAATTGTGGTCCATTCAAGTTTTATTTCTTTGTGTACGAGTCGAATAAGTTATGATATTTCGGGTTTTTTTAGTAAATGCTTTTGCAAGGTCGGGTCCAATTCAATCATTTATGTATGAGGAATCCGAATCTAACTATATTCTTTTGGTTGAAGGGTTAGATTGGAAATTGATTGGTGAATTCATCTAATAGAGAAGTTTTTTAGGCCACCACAAAGTTTGTCGTCCTTTTATTTATTTATTTATTTATTTTTTTAAGATTCAACACGCTGTGTGGATTATAATCTTCACAATGTGCATGTAAAGTATGGATAGAATACAATTTTCTTGATGTTCCTTGGCGAATTCTATTATATTCTCACTTTATTCACAACTTTTGCAATAATTGATCGTAATAATGTATCTTTATACCGTCATCTCATCTGCTCATTGTAAAAAATTAATGTCATCGTTTTTTCACAAATCAAGTTGGCCATGTGCTCGTCATGGGTTTGACGAAAGAGGCAAGAATCCACCGCTTTATTAGAAAAATAAATATGCTTGTATCCCGATATCGATAATCTCATTACTTATCATTGTAAACTGTCACAGAGGCCTCGACATAGCATGACCACTCATTTGGTGATTGGTTTGTAAGTACCGTTGTAATTACTCTAATTAAAAATAAATAAAAATGGTGAATTATGCCGCTACTCCCCATAGTTTCAAGAAATATTATATTTGGTCTTAATAGATTCAATTCCGGTAATAGTATATATTGATTCAAAATATGACACATCGGTCCCATAGGTTTAAAAAGTGGGGTGTTTGAATTAGGAGATAATATCAACATAAATTATCATAAAAATACTAACTTTTTGTACCCATATATTTTTATTTTATAATAAAAAAGGAAAGCGCTCTCATGTTTTTGCATTTTTACTTGTATATATGTGTGTGTTTATTTATTTATTTCTGTATATCTAACTCTATTATAAAAGTGTGAAAAAACTCCAAAATTTCCTCATTTTTTTCATATCCAAAATGTCCTTGCATGCTTCCTGAAATTACATCTTATATGATATACAGTAAACTAAAAGGAAACTCTCCAAGTTATATTGCCAAGTGTGATTCCTAATTACTTTATATTTAATTTAATAAATTTGACAAATTAAATAATTTCACATAATAACATATAAGTTACATGGAATAAAAAATTGACATATAATAATTTTGTATTGTAAAGAAATAAAAAAACGGATTTTATTCAATATTAAAAAAACCATTCATTGTATGTGAGAATTTGTAGTGTGAGAATTTGTAGAGTCACAAAAAGGATAATTGGTAGTCTAAAAAAATGAAACCGCCAATTAATTGAATATGAGGATTTACAATGGCATAAAATTGTCATTTATACTCCTAAAATATAAATTAGCAAAATGCTAACCTACTATGGAATTTCCCACCCCCATATTTCTTTCCTATCTTTCTTTCATATAAATATTATATTTTTATCATCATATAAAAAATATTTTAGGCTTATATAACTTTTATATGTTTATGCATGAAAAGTTTCATTTTCTGTGACATGATATAGTTTTTTTGTGTGTGTGTGTTTTTATATTATAATTGTTATTTATATAACTTTACTTACTAATTTGATTTTTGTGTGTGTGTGATAATGACTCATGTGAAATCTGAGGTGGGTAAGATATGTATGATATCAGGTTATAATTTATTTTGTATTACTAGGTTTAAATTTTATGATATACTAGATAATTATTATGTCTTGTTCTATCCCCATCTTACTAACAATTATTTCTCATTTATAACTTGTATTTTTTGTTTTGTAGACTACAACTAACAAGAAATTTATTATAAAATTATGATGAGAATGATATTTTGCATGCCAAAAAGGAAAGCGTAAGAAATATGTGCACAATTGATTTTGACAAAAAACAATGATAAAATAAATATTTGGTTATAATCGAATAAAATTAAGGGGGGTTTTATAGTTTTTGTTGAGTGATTAAATTTAATTTAATTTTTACCCAAAAAATATTTATATACTTTTAATCTATTTTCAAACTAATTCAAATTATTTTTTACTTAATAATAATATAAAAAATATCTTATATTTTTCATATCATATTAACAGAGCTATGCATAATATCGCGCAACGCACGAATTTATACACTAGCATTAGACTAAACTTGGAGTTCATAGATTCAATTAATGCTTGCATATGGTCCCTAAAGTATTGAAAAAATGCAAATTCATTATTCTTTATGCAGAACTTTAGCCCAAAGTTAAACCCTGGTTCCGCCGAGAGTAGTAGAAATATATTTGCACCAACTTCCTAGTTACTAGGCTATATAACATTTTCTCATCCAATACTTTAACTATAATAGCTCAGCAATAATTGTTCGATTAATTATGCTAAATAATTGGTATCACTAATAATACAAACTCATTAACAATTTTATTGGTTAAATTACAACAACAATATAGCATGTGTTTAGTTTTATTAGTGAAGGAATCATGGAGCTAAGACTTGAAGAAAAGATACAACAATACATATCATAATTATATATACATCGTATATAAAAAATAAATTAAAAGTAGAACCTGTTCATATTTTTGTTTCAAGTGACACTACAATGCTTCGCCATGTGGATATTCTTAATCAATAATATAAAATAAAATTTTAGATGTTAGGCAATTAAAAGGTATTCCATGAAAACCGTTAGGCATTAATTTAGGCAATTAAAAGACAATTAAAATCCATTCGTATTAAATAAATAATAAATTCTATTAAAATTAAAAAATTCATTTATATTAAATAAAATAAAATTGATTGAGGAATTATACACAGCACTTATTTTCTCTTCTTTCTTCCATATAATTTTTTTTATTTTCCTCATATTTATGTAACCAATATTTTGGGTTTATAGATATAACAAATGGAATTTATTTGTTATAAATAAATAAAATTTATTAATGAAAAGTTAAAAGGTTTGTAAAGCTGTAAAGATAGCGTTTATCTTATAAAAAATTAAACTTTTATTCATTAAATATGTGAATTTATTGACCTATAAAATTTGGCATTTATACTCCAAATATACCCTCTTATATGAAATTACGTATGGCATTTATTCTCTCATCTTTCTTCTATATAGTTTTTTTTTTTTACTTTCCCCCATGTGTATGTAACAAATATTCTGATTATATATATATGTTTATATGCTTATGATTAATATTTATTTATAGATGTGGATATTCTTAATCAATAAATAAAAAATTAAACTTTAGATATTAGGCAGTTAGAAGGCACTTAATGAAAACTGTTACACATTAATTTAGGCCGTTATAGGGCAATTAAAATTCATTCATGTTAAATAAACAAAAATGTATTCTATAAAAAATTATGAAATCTAGTCATATTAAATAAAATTAAATTAAATTAAAAATTAAAACATTCAATCCATTGTAAGTGAGAATTTGTAGAGCTATAAATGTGATGTTTATACTCCAAAAAATTAAACTTTCATTGAATATGAGAATCTATTAAGCCATTAAATTGGCTTTTGTATTCCAAATTTATCTGTTTATAAGGAATTATATACAACATTCATTCTCTTATTTTTCTTTCATATGAATTTTTTTTCTGATATTTATGTAACTAATATTATTGGCTTATAAATATGACAAATGGAATTTATTTATTATAAATAAATAAAATTGAGTAAAGAAAAATTAAAAGGTTTGTAGAGCTATAAAGATGACATTTATCCTCCACAAAAATGAAACTTCCATTCAATAAATATGAGAATTTATTGAGCGATAAAGTTTGGGCAATCACTTGGGTTCCAATAAATTACAATTCCAATAGTTTTTTCATTTCACATTTATCTCAATTAATACAAAAATAAAACAACAGTAATTTCCGCTAATGAATTAATCTCCATTACAAAATATATTGACATATTTGTATTTTCTATCACGTTTTGCATTTCCTGCAAACAATGATCATGGAAAAACCAAGAGAGGGGACTGCTCTTCTAAACTCTTTCTTTGAATTAATCTCTTTTTATTTTTTCTTTATCATTTTGTTTTTTTGGCATCATTCAAATAATAATATTGTTGGTTGTATTCAAGAACTTATATCTTGCAATTGTTTATTTTACATATTTTACCTATTAATTGGCATTAAAATTTAAAATATTTTAAAAATACATTTTCTTTACTTATTTTCTCGCTACTGCACCAAAACAATATATTATAAAATATCAAATCTTACAATAATACTAAACAAAATATTTTTCAAATTATTCGTATATGTCACGATTTCTCACTAGTACAAAAGAAGACTTGACTATTTGTACTCGCCATCGTATCATGTGGTGACAACGTACATACAGAAGCAGTTCTACTTCTATACTTCCTCCATTTAATTATTTCAAATTAGAAATTAAATTACATAAATATCATGTTGACATTTGTGATTATTACTATGCACTATGCACCAATCTTCCAAAAAAAGAAACACTTTTGATTATTGAATGAGTTTACTTTAAGTGAAAACAAAAATGATACAAGAAGATTTCTCATAATGGGATATCATTGCATGTATTTTTACAAAGATATGCTAATGAGCAGCCCTGCAGAAAAAGATAAAAGCATTAGTCTTTCAAAGAATTGTAATTAATTATATCACTAAGTTGTAATATATAGTATGATATTATCATGCCCCAATTTTTCTAAAATACCCAAGCTAAGTTCCGAACCCGTTAAAAATATTGGAGGGTAAGTGCATTCATTTTTTAAGTAAAAGAAAATAAAAACTTTATTTTGGTTTTGAAAATAAAATTGGAAATCCACACTAATAACCCATTTTCTCATTTCTCAATCTACATCGGACATCATCAAAGTGCGCACAATCAAATATCAACATGAAAATAATAAAAAAAAGAGCGTAAACTCCTTGTTTACAAAATATAAATTAGCAATCTGCTCCAATCGTCTGATAAAGTATATTACATTTCGTTCTTACTCCCAACATGATATCTCATTAACGGAATAATAAAGAAATGTAATACCCAAGCCCCTGGGGCACAAAATATACAACACGTCTGAAATAGCTCACTAATGTATAAACAAAAAATACATCTCACAAACCTCTGGAAATAATACATCAATAATGGGGCTAAATATAACATCAAAATATGTAATACATAATGCATCATTGAGTACAAAAATATGAACAATGCTCACAATCATCCTTGCTAGTGCTGCTCACTAGTCTCAGCACCTGTAAAATAAGTATCTGAACAAATAATGTATACGAGTTAGTCTAAAAAATATGATGATACGTGTGATGCTGAGCAACCCACAAGTGCAATATCTATGCAATATCATGATAAGAATATGCAATGCAAATTGATGCAATGCAATGCAATGCTCACATGAACCCACGCATGTACTCACACACATACGCCCACACAAAGACTTACAAACCAACAATCTCACTGTAAAAGTTGGGACAAGTGTCGCTCACGGTTCGTATAAAAATGTCATAGGTTTATCACATAAATCTTATACTATAATCTGCCCCTTACGATATTCACTATTAGGTAGATTATAGAGTATCCCTAATCAGATTTTCCGACTTTTACTGTAGGGCGTCAGGCTCTCCCCCTGCTTTATTTTCTTACTGTATAAAAATTGACACAGTCCCAAAAAGAAAGGAAAAATAACTCAACCCCATAATGATATGCAACTCACGTATAAAAATCATTTTCAATATTTATTTCAAA
>MKEJ01095783.1:0-10381 GCA_001753735.1 Embelia ribes | reverse complement strand
ACGGTCTACATAGCACAAGGAAAACATTTCCTAATTTTATTTCCGCCAAACACTATCGTGTAAAAATTGAGGAATCATCCCCGAGAAAACAAAACAATATAAATTATACCAATACGTAGAGAATGTAATGACAAGGATAAAAACTATATATATGTCACGCCTCGAAATTCTCGACCCCGGGTACGTGAGATAAATGAAATATAAATAACATGAATAACTACTCATCCTCATCTCATCAATATCAATCACCATCATGCCATAATATAAATGAAATGGCTAAAATAAGATACATTGTCTGATACCAATACATCACCTGTCACAATATACATCATGCCATATACTTGGCCAAAATAATCATAAAGAAGGTATAAGTATGTTCGTCATCTCTATACCTTCATGTACAACCACTGCTAATTAGAGTACGTTACATTTCAAAATAAAAGTACATAAAAGGAATGTGCTAACAAGTATGCCCAAAAATATGTACATCACATCTCGTGGGCTCTATATCTGCTCTAGGCCTGCCTATGTACCTATAATATCACATGTGTATATAGGCAAAAAGAAATAAATAATGTACGCTTAGCCAAGTAACTCTACTATAAAAAAGAGATTAGGCTATATGTACATATATAAATATCACCTCCACATATGTATGAATGCCATGAGCATAATACAAGTATAATAATGCATATCAAGCTCCATCCATGCACACATACACAAACACAACGTGCCACAAACGCACGCCACAAATTTTACGACTATAACACCATGTATAAAAATACTAAGTTTAGCCAATCTACTATGTGGTCTAATCAAAGTCTACATTAATCGTCTGTCCACTCCAAGGTCGATTCTCTCATATCTGATTTCCTATCTTTCACGATGAGGCCGAATGACCTCTTTGCTTGATTTTATATAAAAAGTCCCATTTTGAAAGTACGTACACCATGCTACTTTCATGAAAGTACGTATATCACGCTACTTTCAGATTCACCATATTTTTAAATCACCACTTTTACACATCCCCCACATGAATGCAATACAATGCATTACATAATGATTTGAACATGCTGTCATCAGCGTGCACAGGCATGAAATTTAAATACATTTTATAATCAAAATATGTATGTTATAGTCACCATTCATAAACATGTTATCATGATGCATTTCTAAAGAAAAAGTATATGTTATAGTCACCACTCATAAATATGTAATTTATAATGTAAAAAGAGCACGTTATAGTCACCACTCATAATCATGTTGTTCGTAACGTATGATAATGGAAATGTTCATGTAATAGTTACCACTCATAAATATGTACTCATAAATCATCTCCTCTTCATATATATAATCAATTTAATTATTATAAAATTACTACCACAAGTAATCATAATAATTAAATTTACATCATACACATATAAATAATATGCCACTAATTCATAATAAATTTACCAACTCAATAATCGTACATTCACCTCATATGTACCGTCTCTACATTCTCAATTTACTCATATCAAACAAGTAATCACCACATTATATATATCAACTCCACAACTTCAGTTTATTCATAATAAATATCACATCATCATCTTAATATATATAACATCTCCACTTAATTTATCCAATCACCACATTATATACATCTCCATATATTCATTCACCCTAATTTATACATAATCTCATCTCATTCCACCTCCACAATTTATAACATATGCATATTAATAAAGTCATCAAATATAAAATAGGTTCGTTGACTACCATTCCTCAATTCTCATTTAGAAGCTACCTTGAGACTTCCTAGGCAAAAATCCCAAATTTTGCCCCTTCAACACCGCTCGATTTGATATATTAAAAGCAATCAAATCATCAAACCTCAAGCTATAGAATTGTTCAACTCATCAAGATGAATAATAAATCAACTTAAATTTAATGTAAAATCTATGTATGAAAATCGAGGCATCTCCAACGACTAAGATGGAAACAAATACTTACGTAGAAATGATCTTTACGACGAATGGATGAAGAATCTACGCCTATTTCTTCAATTCGAGCCTCCTAGCTAGATCAAATCACTCCTTCTAGGGTTTGGCTCTAAGGCACCACTCCTCTATCTCACTCTAACACCCAGCCTTGCGTTTATTTTAATTCTATCATTTGTCGACCTTGCCGTTCAAATAGCATTTTGAGCCGTACGAACGACTCCCTTTGAATTTTATCAAAACATGAAAATTGTAAAAAATTGAAATAGCTTTCCAATAAAACAAATCACCTTAATCGAAGTTACAATTTGGGAGATATGGCTAAAATATGAAACTGTTGTACAAAAAGCATTCAATACGATATAGTTTTCAAATGAATAATGAAACACTACATTGGCCTAGCACCACCCTATCTCAAATCCTCAACACCGATAAACTAATATGTATATCATATTTCAACATGTCAACATCCATCAAATTACAACATACTCCTTGGAACTCACGTCAAAATTGCAACACGAAACACTAATTGTTTCCAATCAAACACTTGATAAACAATTATGTAGCTATACATGTGCTATCACCACGTCATACAATACATATTAATAATACGATACTCTTCTATAATATTATTATAAATGCAAAACATTTTCTCAAAATTTTTGGGACATTACAATATACCTCAAAGCCAACTGATGGACGAAACTAGATGAAATGGCCCGAAAACCCCCGAAGTTTCAACCTTCAAAATGATCTAATAAACAACTTTGGATCAACACGGACCTAAGGGATAAAATGATCCACTAGTCACGGGAAACAATAATATGAATTCTAATTTCATAAACCTACAAAGCCCATGAATTGAGGAAACGTAAACGAGTAAGAGGAGAAAAGAAATTTACGTTATAATACACTCTACGATGCGAGGATCCCGAATATGAATTTTTGGGAATTTTTTGAGCACTCCTGCTCATTTAACGGCAAGCCAAAACCTCCTCTTTTCTTTTTCTCCCCCTTTCCGGCATCTCTCTGCCCTCCTTGTGTATGTGTGTTTGTATATATATATACACACACAAGTATAAAACAGTCTGAAAAAGTTGTATTGGATCCCAGCGCAAATGTCGTTCAAACGACAAATGGGCACAATTCAAACGGTAGACCGTTCAAACTACTAGAATGTATTGTTCGAACGGTACTTCATGAACCTCAGTAGAAAGGAAAAAATTGCAAAAGACTGGGACAACAATGACCAACTCTATTCCCACACATGCATCATAACACTCCACAACAACATAATCAAGCCCACAACGCCCCATAATCAACAACATGTAACAAATCCTCATAATCTACTACATAAACTCAAATGCAACATATTCATCACCACTCCTTATGCATTCACAATACATCTACAACTCGTTATGACTACGTCATAAATGTAATAATAATATCATAGTGTGAAATACTATTATTATTGAAAAGCGAAAAATTCCCTTGGAATTTCTCTAAATTTTCAGGCGTTACATAGTTTTAAAGCTACACTATGTAGCTTTATTTTGCGTTGGTCATATATTCATGTTGTATTTATTGACCTTTGACTTGTTGTTGTAAACTTTATTTTGTATTACTTCTTATTGTTACTTTAAGTGGCTGGTCGATGTTTAATCGAGAACAAGTTGTAATATATATATATATATATATATATATATATATTGTGTTGATCAAGTGTGCAACATGTTGTTTATGCAAATATGGAGTTTACATTATGCGTTGCTTATATTATAAATTGCAATTAGGCTATAGTATATTTTCTTTTAGCACATTCTGATATTGTTATGTTGTAGAACGAGTTATGGAAAGATTGACGAAGTAATGTTGTTTTTTCTTTTCTTTTCTTTTTTTAAAAACCTATATATTTCTTTTACTTTTCTTTAAAAGGGAAAAACACTAACTTTCTGGATTTTCCAAAATTCGGGGCATGACAGGTAGCAACATTATTTGGATATCTATAATTATTATATTTAATTATTTATTCAAACTAAATAACAAGTAAAGGATTGTGCTGCTACTCCCAGTTTGGTTCGTATTTGGTTTTTAAGTTTTTGGTCTACAAAAGGTGAAAACTCGTTAGGTTATTGTTAAACAAACCGATCGGGATCTTGTTTATCTCCCACACTTCTTCGGGAGTATTTTTCTTCTTCTCTTCATGAATATCCGAGAATTTTATGTGTGTAATATTCAATGCGGGTGAACACAACCCACAAGAACCCAAGTAATAATGTACACCAAAAAAATGGACAGTGAACCACACTGAGATTCTAAAATTAACTAATTTGCCATCAATATATTACAGACATAAAATCAATTTAGATGGATATTTTTTTTCCCTGCATATCTAATTTGTTGTCCACTACAAAATTATATGGATATTTTGTTTATAATCATATCATCTTTTGGCACGTTTGTCCTTGTTGCAATTGACATTATGGTGGTTACCATTCCGGATTCTGATAGCAACATTATAGGGATGTCCATAATTACTTTTTTTATTATTTCTGTAAACTAAAAAATAAATAAAAGATTGCGTGGCTACTCCCTATTTTGTTAGCATTTCGTTAACAATATTCGATTTTCAAAAGTTTAAAATTCGTCTGGTTGTTGTTAAAGAAACTGATCGGGATCTTGTTTGTCTCCCACACTTCTTTGGGAGTATTTGTCTTCATCTCTTCATAAATATCCAAAAATTTCCCGGGTGTAAGATTCAAAACGGGTGAACACAACCCATAAGAACCCAAGTAACAGTGTACACCAAAAAAATGGATAGTGAACCACACTGAGATTCTAAAATCAACTAATTTGCCATTAATATATTACGGCATAAAATCAATTTAGATGGATATTTTGTTTCCCTGCATATCTAATTTATTGCCGACAACAAAATTCTAGGGATATTTTGTTTATAATCATATCATCTTTTGGCATGTCTATCCTTGTTTCAAATGACATTATGGTGGTTACCATTCCGGATTCTGGAAGCAACATTACAGGGACCTCTATAATTAATTTTTTTTATTATTTATGTAAACTAAATCTAACTTTATTATAAAAGTGTGAAGAACCTCTACAATTTTTTTTATTTTACAATGTAATCTATTTGTATGCACAGATGATCTAAAAGAATTTAGGGCTTTGGAACTTGTCCAATATATCTCACATAATTTGTTCAAATACTTTACAATAAACAAAAATTAACCCTACTAAAACTAAATAAAATTAAAACCTTTCTTCCCTTCGATTTTGTTTTGCCTCAATAGATGTTTTGTGTCCCAAAAGACAAACTAACCATACTAACTCTACAAACTTTGTTTTACTTTTTCTTTGATGTTATATATTTCAATATATTAATCTAATTATGGTACTTATTCTAAATATTTCACACTATTTGTCAAACTTCAACCTATAAACAATTTTTCAAACTAGATAAACAAAATTTATTCCTTTTGTTTCCGTCAATTTTGTTCAGGTCTAAATATCAATATTGATCTAAGTCAATTTTGGGATTTTGAACTTGTTAAACATATCTCACACAAATTTCTCAAAAGCATCACCCTAAACTCAAATTTACCCTACTAGCTAAACAAAATTAAAATCCTTTTCTCCCTTCAATTTTGTTAATGTTATATATTTGTATTTATCTAAAGGGTGTTTAAAATTGTTCAACATATAACATAATTTTGAGAATTATGTGTTGATTATAATTAGGGCTCAAGAGATGCGGCAAGAGCTGTCGGCTGAGGTGGTTGAACTATCTCCGGCCTAACATCAAACATGGAGGGTTTTCGGAAGAGGAAGATAACATAATTTGCAGCCTCTATATGAGTATTGGGAGCAGGTATGTTCTGTCTTTCCAAGCCTATTTTTGCTGCTATATAAACCTTAAGAACCACTCTACAGAAATCATTTATTCAAACAATTTCTCTACTAGTATAATTTTTCATCATTATGGAAAAATTATGAGTAACTTGCAATAAAGACCAAGGTTATCACTGCTTAACTTTTGATAAGAATGTCAAAAAGAACAATGGCATCACATTTGAGATTAGTAAGTGAAGTTAGCTCTTTATATAGTGTACTTGGTTCTAAATGGGTACCTAATTAGCATTGTAGCTACGAAAATATTCTTTAGTAACTTCAATTTACACAAAACAGGTGGTCCACAATTGCAGCACAATTGCCTGGAAGAACAGACAACGACATAAAGAACTACTGGAACACGAGGCTGAAGAAGAAGCTATTGGGCAAACAACGAAAAGAACATGCACGCAGAACGAACAACAGCTCAAAGCAAGGGACTAGAAAATCAACAGTTGAGAACTCAATAGTTTCTAATGTTTATATCAACCAAACAATGCCTTCATGGACAGGAAACATTCCAGATTTAGCACCAATTCCATATTCAAACCGCGAACCACGTCTCAATGATCACGCTTCTATCAGACAGTTGCTCATTAAGCTTGGTGGAAAATTTTCAGAAGATGACGATAACATCCAAAATGGACCGAATACTCAGGTCCCAATAATGAGTTCTAATGGAGTACCATACGTAGAGTCTATTCCTTTGTGTTCTTTGATCGATGGATTGAATGTATATACATCTCAAATTTCTGGTTTGCCCATGTTGCCTGGCGATAGCAATATCCTAAATGATTTTGAGGGAATGGGATACGAACATAACATTCCACAAAAGCTTGATGGTTTGGAGTTTTTGTATGATACTCATGATTTGGCTGGGATGGCATATCCTCCTATTATTTCCAACTGTGGAGGCACTCTTCAACCAGAATACGGTTACGATGACTTGAGATATGCAGGAGTTCAATGAAGAAGGAAGAATTTTTTATGGGGGTAAAATTTTTATCGTTAAATTTTTTAGAATAAATAAACCATAATCGTACGGGTTATTCAGTTCTGTTTGTTCCACTTATTTGCTTAACTGGACATTATTTGTAATATCTTTATTGTTCCGAATATCTTTTTATTTTAAAAAAAATGTTGGAAAACTAAATGGAGGCAAGAGCTCAAACTCGAATAATTAATAATGGGTGGAAATTTTATCAAGCGAAATCCTAAATGCCCGAGTTATCCAGCTTCATTTTTTTTTCCTTTGGGGTACGTCTTCTTGTACTTCTCTCGTTCCTGATATTTTGATCTAATGATTGTGAAGGGAAGGAAGCTAAGAGCTCAAATGTATATATATTGTATACAATGTGTTCAAATTTTCTCAAATGTACCTTTTCCAAGTAAGACTTGGTGTGTTTTTGATAAGACATCAAACAGATGGCTTGTTGTGACAAAATTCTTCAAGATCCTAAAGGTAAAAGCACTTAACAGATTCATATGATAAAAATTTTTGGAAAAAAAAATTTGAATGTAACAAAAATATCAAATCCTATAACACATTTTGGCAAATCTTTTTAGGTATCTATAAAATATGCAGTCTAAACTTTTCTCTATTTACAGCAAGGATGGTACGTTTTAGAGGTTATGCCTCATTTTCACAGTCTCATTCTATCTAATAAATGTGGAATTTTACGCTTAGACGATCCTTAATGCATTATATATCATTGTCCTATAAATCCTATGACTAGCATCACATTTTATACTACATTGAGGCTACCATCCAATTGATACTCGAATTTAGCTGACACATGTAAATTTACCTCACTATAAAGTCATTTTGATAAACTAGCACATGCTAAATTTAAACCAAATCTTATAAGCACCCCGTACTAATTTCATGATCAATAGCGTGGAAGTTCTTTTAGAAATAAATATCCCAAAAACTTAGTTATTAGAGGTCCTACTTGTTATCGATCATCAATGGTATCTTTGCCTTTTATTTCTCCTCTTATATATGTCATTTTGCGCTTTAAGGTTTTGTGTAGTTGCCACTTCTATCTTTCTTATTCTTGTACGCATGATTTATCTACCTTATGGGGTAAAGAAATGACAATCGTACTTATTTTATAATGTAAATCTATTTTTTCATTTTGTTATTGAATGGTATTAATTATTTCAGAAATGTAAACATTTCTGATTTTTAAATCTAGCAACTAGCATGTGAGATCCATATTGATCTAAAATATTCCATGTCATTAGTTGAATGTTACTTTGTTCCCTTTTTTTTGGGTGGTAAGTAACGAGCTTAGATCTGTTAAATAACACACCGATTTATTTTTTCTTTTTTGTGTGTTTTATTTTATTTATTTGCACCTATTACACTCATTCCTAATTTGGAATATAATCACTGTCTTTAAGCCAAAATCCATAATGACTAAAAGCATGGCAGATTTTACAGAATTCATTTCCGTAATAAAGAAATATTGATCTATATTCTATAGGTTCAAAGCTCATTTACCGAGTTAAAAACCTTTGCAAAAACCAAGATCATTTATTGTTTTCTATATCTACTGAAATTCATATTGAATATTATGTCACATGCTTTATGAAGTTAGTAATTGGAAAAGACAAAAGGATGGTTTGAGCTCATCCTCGGTTAGTTTTAGGTCACTTCTAGTGATGGGAATAAGTTTTGTCCCGCATTTTTATGTGCTCAAGATAAATAAATAACTGCTTGTGTTATAGGAAAATTAGGGTTTATTTGGTCTTGTTTTAAGAAACTTTCAGTTTGTTTTCTATTTTCATTGCTTTCAGGGTTGCAGTTAGAAAATATTTTGAATATCCTATTTTCTTGTGTGATTTCAAATTCTGAAAAAGAAACCTAAAACAAGAAAAATGATGCATTAGAATTTTTTTAATAATAGGTGTTCTCTTTGGTTTACAAAATTTTCAGTTTGGCTGTCAAGCTTGAATACTATTTTCTTGTGTTATTTCAATTTTTAGAAGAAAGTAACATAAAGCCGGCAAAATGATGCTTTAAGAACCTTTTCAAGGGACGTTATTCATGCACCTCTAGTATTTACTTTTTACCTTGTTATTCTTGTTATTTTCATGTTTTGTTTTTTAAAAATTTTGATACACCTTTAGTATAAATTTTTAAAGAAGCGTGAAAATGGAACCTCCAAAGAACAATTTGAATGGACCCTTTACAGAATATATATCTCATTTGATACATTCTCCTTTGGATGTTGAATTCAAACCAATGGAAGAAAATAAAGCTGTAACGACAAAATGTACTTGCCACTAAAAGTTTTACTGCTGACAGAAGTGGTCGTCTCTATAAATTTTTAGTATTGAAACTTTAAGAAATGATCTTACCAGCTTATACAAATATTGTTATTAATTATTGATTTGATAAGTATTCTTACTGTTAATTATTAAATAAAAATATTATTACATGGTGCAAGTATGATCCACTATTTAATACCTTTGTATCCCTCTCAACTTGGTCTTAACTAGCGTATTCATAGGTGCGGAAAGAGAGAAAAGAAATAAGGGAATTGAGTCATTTTAGCCCAAATTTTAAGTTTTATTTTATATACTATACTACTTTATAATTCATCATTTTATACAAATAAAAATACATATCGGTAGTAATCTCGTGAATTAGGCCCAAGTAAACTTGTGTTAACTTAAGGCTAAACTATATAATTATTTTGTTTTCTATTTTTTTTTTTGCTACTGATTACTTTATTTACTTTTTAATATATTGATAACTCGTTATGAGCACGAGTCTCTACCACTGATGCTAAAAATTTTGTAGATTATGTAGGAAATATTTTCAGACTCTCCAAGAAATTTCTAAATTTCATTTTGAATATATTTTCACAACTTTTATGTATGATGGAAAAAAAATCAAAGATATGAGCAAAATAAAATTTGGAACACAAGTTTTTATAGGGACCTGCTAATCATTTAAGTCAGTGAAAAAAATTTATTTTGTACCGGAAGTGGAAAGAAGTTTATAAAGATTCTTAAAGTTTTGAAGAATTTGAACAAAGAGAAAGAAAGTCAAATATGGTAAGCTAAATATGATGATGGTGGGGGAGTGAAGGACAAAAACATTAAGTTTGAACGAGAATTTGCTACGCGATGATGACTCAAGTTTTCATTGTGGGTCTTAGTGTAAGTGTAAGTGTAAGTTGTGACAATTTGAATAGACATGATGAAAGTATTATTACTATTTGATATAAGTGTTTTATTTAATGATATAAAAATATATTAATCAAATTTAGAATATTTTTAGGTTGAGATTATATATCTGATGGAGCAAGTTTAGGATCGATGACCGAACTCCAAAGTATCTACTATCATATTCATATTTCTTAAAGGCTGAATAATCAAACCCTCTGACATATTAAGTGTAGTAAATAATTATACTTATAAACCTAGTTATATATATATATATATATATATATATAAAAATATAATTTCTGTTTCAA
>MKEJ01095774.1:0-12698 GCA_001753735.1 Embelia ribes | reverse complement strand
ACCTCATAAAATCACTATTCAAATCTGTATAAAAGTGCAACAGTGTTGCTACAGTGTTGTTGAAAAATTGGGGCCTTATAGCGATGAGACACGGGAGTAATGTGATAACAATGTGCAGAGAAGTAGGTGTTATGTGATAGCGACGTGCAGAGACATGGGCGTTATGTGATAACGATGTGCAAAGACATGGGCATTATGTGATGGTGACGTGCAGAGACATGGGCGTTATATGATGGCGATATGCAGAGAAGTGGGCGATATGTGATAGCGGTGTGCGGAGACGTTAATGATATGAGGTGATGATAGCATAGGGCGATGGTAGAGAACGATGGTGATAATGATGACGATCCACTGTGGAGCATATAGTATACTTATATACCCCTCATGCCTAGTGCATGCACGATGAAGATGCATCACTGTCCTTATGTCGTAATCTTATATTACTTAACTTGTTATTTACAGTTAAGTTTAATATAATTGCATGTCATTCATTGACTTATACATACTTACAGTCATTTTTATTGCATTATTTAGAATCTGACCTATATATTTTGTTGCACTTACATTTGGTCTACGGATTTTGCAGGACTGAGGAGTGGAGTGCAAATTATGTTGATGGGATGTGTATTTGCAGTAGAGGATTCAGTAGCTAATATGGCAGAGCTTACATTAGGTTCACTATTGTATTCTACAAGTGGAGATTGTATTTTTATTTCATTTGATCAAGTATTCAGCTCAGCAGATTGTATTATGTATATTCACACTCTGATATTATTCATTATGTATATATTTATGGTATACAGTTGTTAGTATCAGGTTTGGTCGGTTAATCAATGAAACTAGCACTTTCAAATTCTGCACGGTAATAAAGTATTGAAAAGTAGAGATGCTCTAAAGCTTAATCTCCTTAAGTCAGATCAAAACATTATGAATAGCAGAGGAAAATTTCTTGTTACTTACTTGGAATCTCCTTGCCTTCCTAAAAAAACCAAATCTCCCAATATGTGCTAAATTTAACTAATACATGCTAACATGTACAAATTCAATTAATTTTCAGAGCATGCATATGATAATGTCTATATAAAATGGGCATATATCATGTATTTTATTCGGCATTTCTCAATGTGCTTGTATAGGTTTTTTTAGAGCATATTATTGAGAAACGTTTTAACTTTTAAGAAAGGAGGAGAAAAACTAGTCGATGTTGGTATACTGGTTAAATGTTGGTTGTTAAAATAAGCCAGAACAAGTCGAAATTCTTGAGGTGCTGAGTTTGACTTTTGGTTGAATAACAAGCTATCAAGAGATCCATTGTAGATCGTTTGGTTATATCTTAAAATTATAGAAGTTTATTTTTTCTATTAGATATAAAAAAAATATATTTTTAAGTATTACCTATAAATATAATAACTGTGTTCGATATAAAGTAGGAAAAATATACATTTTTGTATTGAGTGAAAAATACAAAAAAGATGTGTTTTTTATGATAACAAAAACTGTGAAAAATATACAAGTTTTATATTATTGTTGTACTAACATTTTTATCTAGTATTGTGTTTGAAATGTGGTACAAAATTCAAAAATGGACAAGAGACTTTATAGTATGAAACCAATTCAAAATGTTACAGCTCAAGGCAAATTAAATAGGCAGATTTTTACCAGTCCGATGGTGTGTCCAATAGGTAAGGGTTGCTGGACAAGGCTCTAGATCACACGTGGCAAAGTTGATATTTTTAGGTCAAGATAGGAAAATTTTCTATGGCCTTTCCCCTTTGTCCGATAAGTTTCCAACAGTCTATTCGTTGCCGAACAGACAACTTAGAGACATCAAACAGGGTAGACAGCTTTATCTTCAAAGTTCAACAATTACGGCTCATGACAACACAATGTTTTCATCCTATGGCAGACATGGAGCACGCCTTGTATGGTCTACATATGATTTATACCTCTCCAAGACTCCATTGAAGCTAAGAGGTTACATGTTCACATGTTGAGAAGGTAAAAAACAAGAAGCCAAAAGCTCAAAATCTCAAAGCCCCTATCCCTTGAGTTCAAGTTGTTTAAACGTTGTATAATCAGTTTATAGAAGGGTTTGGTGAGATTTTTCATTTTATTTTTGTTGTAATCTTGAAAGTGATTCATAAACTTTTGTTGTAATAGTTTGTATGTGTAAGCTTAAATTAGGAAATCGGGTAGTTCAAGTTGTAATGGTTTCAAGTAGTATCCATAAATCTGCTTGGAAACGGTCTAGATTAGGACCCAGAACTTTAATCGGTCCTTTTAGGGTGTACTTTTATTCACCATACTAAAGGAAACCTAATGGAAAAACCTCGAAAAAGTGGATATAGGGGCATTGTCGATTTACGACTGGCAAAGTTATTACTAAACCACTATATAGCGGTGTATCGTATTTCTTTCACGACTTTTATTTTCCGTACTTTTATTACTCATACACACAAAACATTCATAAAAAATTATCAACACTTTTGTAAAAATAAGAAGGAAATATTTTTAACTCAATAAAATTTTCAAGAAAACCAAGTTAGCCCCCTCTTAGTTTGCCTCTTGGGTCAACATTTTGTATCAAAGCAGAACTCAACATAATTGTTTTTGGTTTTACAACCATTGAGTTTGATCCATGACAAGCTTTATGAGTACTAGTGTAGTTGAAAATTGATTATGCCATATTATTGAATGAATGTAATTTGGAAGTATGATTATAAGGTGATCAAATTTTGGTGCTCTATATTATTCATCAGTTTTGAAAAAAAACATAAATGACTCAATAAAGTGAATAAATGGCTTAACTGTAATAAGCATATGATGAACAAGATTACAACCGCTAGTAAGCCTCTAAATTAATAATTTGAGTTCTAGAATTTCAAAATTATAAGGCACAAAGCATATCTAGAGTGGGGATTCCCGAATCTCATCATACTGCGAGATCAAATCTGAGTATCCTCCATTTTTAGACATACTTGCATTGTGTGAGTACCCTACTTCTATATAAAGGCATGATAACTCTTATAAAAGTTTGATGTGGAATAAATGTTCATTTGTGCATAGTGATGATACATACAAAAATTCTTAAAGGTATTGAACTTATCTATTAGTTGCACTTTACTTTTTCTGATTAGGGGGGAGAACAATATCATTTTACTGATGAACATGAAATGTTTCAGAATGTATTCATATGAGATTATTTTGATTATTGTTCAAGTTATAAGGGCAAAGGAAAATTTATCTTAAGTTACGCATTGCTAAAGTGTTATATACCAACAACAAATATGATGATTTTTATTGAAATTTCTTGGAGCAACATATTACAGGATTTGCGTAATATCTAAAGATGTAAATATTTTGGGATACTACAAATCTGATTGTTCAAAAAGGTGAAATAAATAAAAGAAAAAAAAAATAAAAAAAAAATAGTTTGGTTGTGCTTTGTACGGGGCTTAAACGCGAGACCTAGAGGTATTTAACAACAGTATGAATCCTCTATTCCACAACAAAGACATGACCTGATAAGTAATAAAACTTGCACAAGATATTATATGACTCAATTTAAATGGTCATACAAGTCAAAGAGCTGATTACTTTGCTATACTAATTCAGGGTATCTTTGTGAACTATTCAGAGATCATGGTCAATTCCTAATGCTGGAAGTTATTGATGGATATTTCAAGAGATAAGCAATCAGATAATTGATAATCTACAATCAATCAATTGTCATTCTAATCAGGGAGAGAAAATGATAAATGATTACGAAATATTGTTTTTACAATCATTGAAGGGGCAGTATTTTAGATGTTTTGCAAGTGGATGATTGAGAAATTCACCCATCCGTATGACTTTGGCTACACCCTTTTCAATATGTTAAGATTTGTTATACTCTATTGGTGAGAATAAAGACTCGGCTCTTGTATATAAATAGGTTACTCAGTGATGAAGATAATAAGTAGAAATAAGGAGAAAATCATAAAATCGGTAAGAGAATGGAGCCAGTTTGGTCCAAATTACAAGCTTTATTTTATATATTATACCATGTTGTAATCATACCTTTATATAAATAAAAGAATACACAGGTATTAGCCCATTGACTAAGCTCAAGTTAAACTTGTGTTAATTTGAGGTTGAACCACGTAAACCTTACATCTCATTTCTTACTTTTTTTAAAATCAAAGGAACAAGCCTTCTTACAATATCAACAAAAGAGGTTTATAGTACAATATGCCTAGGACTTGCCTAGTAGTACTAAGCCCGGATTGATCATTTATATTACATCCTCCAAAAAATTAGGTGCTTTGGTATATTCTACATTACAATTAGTAAAAGTTGTGCCTTTAGACAAAATATTTGCAGGTCTATTGGCTTCCCTATTACATGATTTAGGACTACAAATTGAAACCTTGTAGAAATTTGTAGATTTGGTTAAGAACTATCCATAAAAACGGGGGTCTCGATTTTCTGTATAGCAGATTAGCCAAAGCAATGTAATCGGTATCTATAAGCACATGTTTATAGTTAAATTAGAGATAGTAAAAGAAGACCGCATTTAAGAGCTTGCAGTTTTGCCAGCACAGGTATAGTTTTCCCAATGTTATACATGTATCCAAATATAAAATTACCTTCGTGTGTACGTAAGATACCTATTGCACATACAATGTTGGAAGAATTAGGTGTCGCTCAATCTATATTTAATTTGACCAATCCAGAGGGTGGTGGCTACCATTTAATTTTTATTGGGATTAGGTTCTTACATTGGTGTCGTAATTTTTTGTGAAGATTTGACAGTTTTTGTAGAATGGATCTTAATTGGAAAAAGGGATTTATGGGTTGGAAGGCTTCTTGACAAAATAAGATCTTATTTTTTATATTCCATATTTACCAGAGAGCCAAGATGGTGAAACTAGCAAGCTCCAATTTATTAGAATAAATCATACTAGTTAGGGCTATAAGTATATGAGTTGTTTGGCATTTATGAGTTCTTAAGGCCAAGAATTGCGAATTCCTAATAAATAGGAACAATTCCATAGAATATATATTTGAGTTTCTAGTTGTTGGCAGAAAAGACATGGGGGTATAAGTTAATGATGTTTGACAGTCCAATGCTAAGAGGTGGATAATTTGTTGTAAGATATAAGCCTACAAATAATTTATTTTTTGGTTAGGTAGCTTATGATGTTCTAAGAAAGAAGTGGTTGGTAAGGATGGTATTTTTTCAGAAGAAGTTAATGGTAAGTTTCACTAGTTTTAAAATCACCCCTTGAATTTAAGGTCCATAAAGGAAGATCGTACCTTTTAATGCTATAAACAAGTGATGAAGGAAGATAATGAGACAATTTTTTATGATCCTACTCTGGAGTGTTTTGAGTAATAAAATGTGAAATAGATTCATGTTTTTCATTAATTGTACTAGTTGCGAGATATTTTAAAGGGGTTTTAATGATCCATGTGTCATTCCAAAAATTAATATTAGTTGATTTACTAGGGGACCATTTTAGGAATGATCGAAATGTTGGTAGGACTCTAAGGATGCCTTTCTAGAAATAGGATATTGTTTTAAGAGTAGTTAGGTAGTAAATGCATAGTCCTCCTAAATGTTTAGGTAAACAATCATCATTCTAGTTAACAAATGAATGTTTGTGAAGGTTGGGAGAGGGATTCCAAAAGAATTGCTTAATTTTATTGGTGATAGACTGGAGGGTCTTTTTAGGAAAATCAAATACTGGCATTTGATAATTTAATAGTTGGATTATAGTGGATTTTAAAAAGGAAAGCCTATCAGCATAGAAAATGAAATGTTTGTACCAGACTTGGAGTTTTTCATCAAATTTAGCTATTAGATTTGAAAAGGAAGCATGTTTGGAGTGGTCAAATAAAATATGAAAACCTAGCATTTGTCTTTAAAGGATTGATCGTGTAAATTGAAGACAAGAAAAGTATCAACTTCTATTTGGCCAAAAACTTTTAGTGAAAATAATAAGCTAGATTTGTCTCAATCTATGGTTTGTCCAAATTTGGAGCATTATATGTCAAGAATTGATTTAATATTTTGCATGGTATTTTTCTTTGTGCTAAAAACAAGAAAATAATCATTTGCAAAACATAAAGTTGGTACAACTGGCCTTATTGGGTGAGTTTTAAGAGGGTTAATTTCTTTTAATTCATGAGCCTTATTTATAATCTTGATTAAAACATCTAAAACCAAGATAAAGACATAAGGTGAGAGAGGCTCTCCATATCTAAGGCCTCTGTTTGGAGCAAAATAAGCTGGGGAACAACCGTTAATCATTATACTTTATAATAACATTAATCATGTGGGATGGAAAGCCATGATTGATTAGGGTCTGATTGGTCGGAGGGGTTGAGAAGATTTGGGAAGGGAGGTGAATTGGAGAAATTTGTGTTTGGCTAGGTTTACTAAATAAAATGGAGGTGAAGGGAGGTGAAATAAAATTTTAAGATCCAACGGTTCAAATTATATTATCAAGTCAAATTGTATCACCTTCCCTCCAGAACAAGCACAATTACTCATTCCCTCCCCTCCCTTTCCCTCCTTTTAATTAAATCCTCCCTTCCCCACACTTTCTCTCCCTTCCCTTCCTAACCAATTATTAAGATTTGTTTGATGAAATTTCATTCTAATTTATCAAAAGCTTTAGCTAGGTCTAATTTTAGGCCTAGGAACCCAATTTCGGTTTCTTTCCTGGTTTTTAGAGTATGAAGCAGTTCATGAACGATGGAAGCATTGTCTATAACGTATCTATTTTTAAGGAACACATTTTTGTATGGTGAAATAATATGTTGTAGAATGGGTCTCATTCTATCAACTAAGATAGTTGATATAATTTTGTAACTAGTGTTGCAAAGGCTCATAGGTCTGTAGTGATTAACAGAAGTAGGGTTATTTCTTTAGGAATAAGAATTAGATGGGTATCATTTGGAGTAGGAGGCATTTGTCCAGTATTAAAAATTTGCTTTACTAAGGAGATGAGAGAAGAACCTACAACGTCCCAATGATACTTGAAAAAGTGGGCATTTAAGCCGTCTGGTCCGGGCATCTTATAGTCACCCATTTAAAATAAAGCATCTTTAGTCTCATGATCAAGAATCGGGGCAAAGAGACTCTGTTGTTCTCGATGAGATAGTAAAGGGGTATTGCTTCCTGTGAAAGGATTAGAAGTAGGGGCAGTGTGGTGAATAGATTATTGTAGTGTTTAGTAAAGATTTCATGAAAATCTGTACTAGTGTGTGCCCGCTGCCCAATTTCCTCGTTTTTTATACATTGAATAGTATTAAGTCTCCTTTACATGTAGCCATTTGATGTAACATCTTAGCGTTTAAATCATCATATTTAAGCCAATTATATTTAAGTCTATTTTTCTGGTAAGTGTGTAGTTGATGAAATTTGCGATTATTAACAGCACTCCATTTGTTTTCAGCTAGAAGAAAAGAATTAAAGGTGCCATTATTAAGCCGCAACTTAATATCATGCAGTTTATTTTCAACAAGCTTAATGGCAGTGTGGATAACCAGAAAATGGTGAAAATAATTTTTGCTCAAGGGTATGTCTACTAGAACCCCCCAATTTTTCCCATGGCAAAATTGTTGCATTGAAATCTCCTATAATACCCAAGAGGTGGTGAGATTTTGAAAGTAGTTTTTTAAAAGCATTCCATACAATAGGTTGTGCGGATGGTTGTAAACAGCAGACAAACTAAAAGGCCGATTTGCTTGGGGGGATAGAAATCTCAACATTAACCATGCGCTCGTCAAAGCCTGCTTGGTGGAGGTGAGCCTTGTGACTGTTCCACAGTACCCAGATGCCTCCATAGAGTAGTTGATCAATGATCTAGTAGGCTCCTCGCTCGGTGTTAACCCTAGTGTCCATAACAATTAACACTATGGAGTGATGACTGATAATATGGTTGCAAACCTCAACCAGAAAATCCTCTCTCCCTGCACCCCTACAGTTCCGGGCCAGGATTCTCAATTGTCGTACAGGGTTCGGATGAGGAGGCTGATGGGATATCTATCCCCTTCCACCTGGGTATGTAGGGTACAAACTCTCTCGGCGGAGATGGGGGCGTGCTAGCGGAAGGGTGGCCTCGTTTCTCACCGAAAAACAGTAGAATTGGTACTGGGTTTCTTGGCTGCTTGGAAACAGTTCGAGATGACGAAATATTTCTGGTTGTGTGTGGAATGGCTGAAAGACGTAGTGGAAGGTTCGGGGGTTTAGTAATCTTCCTATGGGAGGGAATTAGGAGTTGTGGGGTAGTAGATTTGGTCCAATTTCTCATTGGATTTGTTCGATCAGGATGGCCAATTAGAGTGGGAATTTGAGTTGACAAGTAAGGGGCTAAAATGGAAGGTCGTAAATTGGGCTGCGTAAGATGGGCTAGAGTTGGGTTCATTTTTTTCTGTTTTTCTGAACCCTTTTTTTAGACTTGTAACGTTTTGGGTTTCTAGGTTGTTCAAGATGTGCCACCTGTTGTGGCTACTTGTCACTTTGCTAGTGGTCATATTGGGAATAGGGTTACTAGGTTAGCTTTGTTAGTCATATGATTAATATGATTATTATTAAGAACAGTGTTATCATTAATAATAGGAGTATTATTATTTTTATTTTGGAACATATTTTTGGAAGAGGATCTTACCGGTGGTCTGCGTCGTTTATCAATGATTGTCCAAGCTTGTGCATCATCAGAATTGTCAGTTTTTGATTGATTATATGATGCAGGAGTTGGTGTAGTTTTTGGTGGCTCTGTTTGTGGACAGTTATCAAATGAGTGTCCGATAGCTCCACACCTGAAGCAGAAAAGTGTGGATTAATTTATAGATAATTTTTTGTTTATGTTTTCCAACATATACCTATGGGAGTAGGGGTTAAGAAATATCAACTTCAACATAGACTCGTGGGAATTTTCCACGGGTAGTCGTGTGTATCGGTCAAGTTTTATGTCTTCCAATCAAGTAGCTAAATTGGAAGTTGGGGAAAGTGAATCCAAAGATAGAGTTTGGTACGGAAGTTCTCGTCAGGGCGGAAATCCGGTTTCCATTGAATGACTGCTAAGTAATGATTAAAAAGGAACCACGGCCCTCCCGCCAGGGCTTGAAAGTAGTCATCAGCGTATTGGAAACGAAGAGCAAAGAAATTTTGTCCAAGGTCAGTAACATGTAGGGAGCCTTGTAATTTCCAAAAGCGAGATAATTCGGGGACACTTGGGTCATTGGTAGGAACTTTCCAATCAATTTAACCATCAATGCTTTGGACTTTTAACTCATCTGTTGTAAGATGCAAGCTTGGCCCATCTAGTGCAATATCTGTTTGGTCCTCCGACATGGTTGGCGTCTTGGTTGGAAAGGAGGGAGGTGGATCTGTGGAGGGGTCTAGTGGTTTCAATGGAGGCTCTGGTGGTTGAGCATTATTTTGGGGATTAGCAGGCTGAACCTAGGATATATAAATATAAAATTTATGAGGGTAGTTGATTCTATATATAAAAAAAAAAAATTACACTATAAATTTAATATTAAAATTACAAATAAAAAATTTTACATTAAAGATTTTAATCCAAAAAAATTATTGGGTGGGCATAATTCCCTTTAGCAAACTACTAGATTTGTCTGGGGATCAGCGGAGGAGAAACATTTACCATCTTCTTCTTTTTGCGTAGAAGTTTTGAAAACAATCTATTTACGTATTGGTGTTAAATATTCCTGGCGTATCACCCCTTGCCTATGGTTGCATTACGTTGTACTCATAAACCCCTCTACTGATTTTATAATTGTTGTTTTTCAAATTCAAATTCCAGAGTGGAGGACCCAATTGGGAAGTGAAGCTAGGAAGAGAAGACAGCCTAACAGCCAGCCAAGATGACTCGAATGACATAATGCCAAGCCCAAGAGCCAATGCCACAGCTCTCATCGACCTCTTTGCGAGATTCCACCTCAGCATCAAAGACCTCGTGTCCCTCTCCGGGTCCCACTCCATTGGCCAAGCACGCTGCTTTTCCATAGTCTTCCGCCTCTACAACCAGTCAGGGTCAGGCCGAGCTGACCCAACTTTTGATCCCAAGTTCAGAGAACACCTCAACAAGCTATGCCCCTTAGGTGGCGACGAAAATGTAACTGGGGATTTGGACTCCACTCCGAAGTTATTCGATAATCGGTATTTTAAGGACATGGTTCGTGGGAGGGGGTTCTTAAACTCGGATCAGACGTTGTATACAAATGAGAAGACGAGAGGTTATGTCAAGAGGTTTAGCGAGAATGAGGAGGAGTTTTTCGAGGCATTTGTTGAGGGGATGATTAAGATGGGGGATTTGAGTTCGGGGAGGAGAGGGGAAATTAGGAGGGATTGTAGGAAGGTTAATAGAAGGCCTGTGGATATATTGTTGGAAAATTGTGAGCGTTGTGAGGATTTAATGGAGTTATTTGATTAAATTGAATAGTTATTTGATTAAGTTGAATAGAAAACCTTTGTATCCTTAGATGGTACTTTAATCTTTATAAAAAAAAAATGGTGTATTAGGTGATTGTTTGCCTACATTTTATGAAATGAAGTGTGAACTTAGCCTTGTGTGTAGATACCATTTGACTTTTTTTTTATATAGCGTACAACTTGTAGTATTTCTTGTAAAACATATGTAAGATGCATGTCATATAACGATTTCGGATCCGATATAGCTGTGAGAATTGAACTTTGATCTGTATTAATCAAAATCGTTATATATCCTCTTATCAGTCAATTATGGTTACAAGGAAAAAAATCAAATAATAATTTTACAAAGTTGAAAAGGTTTCCAGTTTCGATTTCTCTTTTTTTTTTGGAATTTAAAAAAAAAATATGGCTCTAAAAAAATTATTTGTAAAACAGTTTCAATTTCTCTTACTATTATGTTTGTTGAATAAATTTTAACCTTCCTGGAATTTTGTAAAATATAAAAGTGACACAAAATTCCATTATTCATACAGTGTTGTAGGCTCCTATTTCCCTTTTTTTGAAAAATTGTTAATTACATTTTGGTGACATTCGATTAATAAAAAATATAATAAAAATTAATAACAAAATATACCAAATTATAAAATTGAATAACAAAATTTGATTATCATTCAGGTTTTAGACCCTTGAGCTACACAAAGTTGTTGAATAAGAAATACATAGTGCATTTGGAATGCTTTACTTATGCCTCTCCATCTTCTTGAATTTGAATTGAATTCCGGAGAGGTATTACTTAAGAGTTTCTAAACCTTTTGTACTTTTTAGTGAATTTTATTTTTTTAACTTTTGTACGTAGCGAAATCTGATTGAGAAGTCTGGCCAGAGTCCTCCCTCCAATCGTCCTTTATTTAATGCTCTCTGGGAGAATATTTTGTCTCCTTGAATTGAATATTTTGAATTTCACATAGTGAGTCTATCTCTTAGTTATTTGGATTTATTGGTTTTTTGAGAGATGTTCTCAACAACTTAAACCCGTCTTTTATTGAGTGATTTACTCAAATGGAGTACTGTACATTATCCTTTGGTACTTGTCCTATGCTCCGAGCTTACCTTAGACTTGCAGGATCATTGTCCAAAGCTCGAGGATTTTATGACCTACAATCTCTGGCTTTATCACCTCATAGCCTCGGATTTTATGATTTTGAGGCTCAAATGTATGGGAAAAATTGAGCTTATAATGCTAATGTTTTGGGGCCTTTGGATATGACTTAAAATCCATTGAGAGTATGAATATTTCATTGCATTTTAAATTAGTTGAAATTTCGGTGCCAACAAATATTCCCTTGAGACATACTCACGCACTTGATTTTAATAGTGAGCAAATCTTGACGATTTGACTTTGGTTTCTTTTTAATAGGGTAAAAATTTTTATGGCCCCATGTTTTCCCTTTACAACTTCTAAGAAATTGTAAACTTTTGTAACAACTTTTTACTTAAGAAACCTTCAAATTCAAGAGGGCTTAGTTGCAATCTTCACAACTTGAAAAGACTTAGTTGCCATTATCATAATTTGAAGAACTTGAATGCATTTTTTTTCTTCAATGGGCTTCCCTATGAGTTTGCAACATAAAAGGGTTTTGCAATATTTTTTTTTTTATGCAATTGGATATCCAGTCGGTTCAAACATCAATACAACCCATATCATATAGAAATGATAATCACACCCAGAAAATCTATTTATCTTATATCCAGTAGGTTTCAAACTATCATATATACTATCACTTATCACGCACTCGTCCCTTTTCGAAAAAGATTAGATCTTTCATGAATTGATAAGTATATTCAGATTCAAACTCCTGCGATCCTGACAATATTAAGGGAATTAAACGCCTTGGAATTATTAATTCAAAAGTACACAAGAGGCACCTTAACATCTGAGCTTTTCGTCAACTTGGATTCGCTTCTTGGTTCGATTACCAAATTTGCTTCTTTGCTTATTTTGCTGTTTGTTTGAGATTCAAATCGTCAACTTACTTCCGGCTAGCTCAATGGTTTGTTCCGAGCTTGCAGTAGTCAGTCAATCAAGATAGGTATATTTCAAGTTTTTTTTTTTAATTTGTTGTTGTGCCAGGTTCTTAGCCTTGTCTTTCCCATCGTATGAGTCGGAAGAAGAAACGAAGTTATGGAGCTCCAAATCTGTCTTGGCGGTGCGTTCTGATCGAGGGGCTAAATGTTCCAGGCACTGTTAGTGGCT
>MKEJ01095770.1:0-10557 GCA_001753735.1 Embelia ribes | reverse complement strand
TGGAAGTCATGAGTTTGGTCGTAAGACCACTAGGCCAACCCCTTGGGGTTAGATAATAAACTTGTTTTACATATGCATATATTATCGAATATAACACAACTAGCGATTGTCCATAACGAATATATTAACGAATGGGAGTGCTTCTAAATGAGTTCTTATCAAGAAATTTAGTGATGAAACTCAAGGAGCCTTCCACCAGTGTATCTAGTACTATTCAATCCCCTGAGAAAAAAAGATGTTTTCTACAGTGACCCTCTTCAACTAGGGGATTACTGTTCATCATAGTTTTGTTTTTGAGTTTGGGGACATGGTGTGGGAATTCCCCAATATCTCAACCTCTAGTTGAAAAAGATTGAGGTAAAGGGATTCACATCAGAAGCCAAAAAATAGCTCACCTGGTGGAGTGACTTTATATACTTTGATTAAGCTGTCACTTCCTCTATTTTTTTGCTTTATTCCTGATGGTGGATTTATGTGCTGTGTATGTGTAAATCCAACAATCTAAATAGACTTAATGCAAAAGTATTGGAAACATAAGTATTCTTCTTATTTGCTAATATCATTTTCTCTTTTCATAGTTTCCCTTTGGATTGTGTGGGATTATATGTTATCTTGTCCCTTTTAATTCTTTGTTGTTTTGAATTCAATTTCAACGATTATGTACTCCGATGGAAGAGTGTCTCTATTTCTTTGCATTTTGCAGTGTTGATGGATTTATTTGCTGTATATGTGTAAATCTTCCAATTTTGTTAAATTGAATGTAAAAATTACCGGAATTGCCAAAATTTCTGCTTCACTAACATGTTCTCCCTTTAATCATTTTCCCTTGTGATTTTGTGGGAGTATTTCTCATCGGACTTTGTTTATTCATTATTAATTGGAAATTAAGTTTCATGATTATATTTTGATAAAGCAGTCATGAACCTTTATTTACTTATATTTTTCCTGTTGGTGGATTTATTTTCCGTGTGTGTGTAGATCTTCAAATTTAAATAAACGGCATAAAGGTGCTGGAAATTTATAATTCACTAGCATTTCTGCCCTTTTTTTGTTTTTCCTTGTGATTATGTGTGATTATATCTTACCTGGCCCTGTTAATTCATTGTTGTTGGGAATTCAATTTTAATGATTATATATGTGTTGATATAGCAGTCACAGTCTCTATTCCTTTGCAATTTTCCTGTTGGTGGATTTATTTTTAGTATATGTAAATCTCCTGTATACTTGGATATGGCAGTCACGGTTTCTATTCCTTTGCAGTTTTTCCTGTTGGTGGATTTATTTTTGGTATATGTAGATTCCCCAGGTTTAAATAGGTTGAATGAAAAATGTACTGGAAACTTTAATAATTTCTCTTATTCACTAACATTTTTGCTCTTTTATGGTTTTTCCTTATGAGTTGTTTCATTGTTTTGTGGGGTTCGATTGCATGATTAACTTTGATATAGCAGTCACGGCCGCTATCTCTTTGCTTTTGCCTGTTGGTGGTTTTATTTGCTGTAAATTAAAAAACTCACTAATATTTTTGCCATTTTATTGTTCTTATGATGTGATGTGCTTGTATATTATCCGACTCTGTAATTCATTGTTGTGTGGAGTTCAGTTCCATGATGATATAGTTTGACTTGATATAGCAGTCGCTGTCTCTACTTATTCACATTTTGCCTGTTATTTTCTGTATGTGCGTAAATCTCCCAAATTCTTAATAGACTGAATGAAAGAAGTACTGGAAAAGCAATGACTTGAAAAATACTTCTTAATTAGTTACATTTTTGTCCTTTCATTATTTTTTACTTTGGATTTTGTGGAATTATATAATATCTAACCCTGTTAACTCGTTGTTTGGAGTTTATTTCATGATTATGTACTTTGATATGGCAGTCGCAGTCTGTATTTCTTTGCCTGTTACCTGTTGGTGGATCTATTTGTTGTTTTTTGAAGTTGTTTCTGCTTCGAATTATGTATATTCTGAGCATTTTTGTGTTTTTAATTTCCTTCGCTTTTTGACTAATTGTTTCTCTTTGATATTTTTCTTGTTTAGAGTATATGATTTATGGGATTATGCATTCTAGGGCCTGTTCATTCATTGTCATTTGGAGTTCAATTACATGATTATGTGACTTGATATAGCACTTGCTGTTGACAAATTTATTCGGTGGAACCTTTTTTTTTTTTTTGGTAGTCATTTCTGTTTTCAATTATGCATATTGAAACTGTTTTCTTATGCGGAAAGCTGTTTAACGTACTATTTCCTAATAATCAATGTTCTCAAAAGCTCTCCGCGGCCTCGCCTAGGCTCTCGGGCAAGGCAAGGCCAAAGCACCTCATATGGGTCAAGGCAAGCGACGTCACTAAGGCGTTGCCTAGGTGAGCGCCTTGAGCTTAGGCACTAGCGCTAAGGCTAGCGCCTCCCTCACATGATGATATTTATTTTATATCTTTGTGGTATATATTATTTTTATGATGCATTATATTATCCTCATTATTTATTATTACTTACCAAAGGAAAGTATCAATAGTAAAAACTATAAAAGGCTGCATATAACATATCGAGAAGCTAACATCAATTGCCTACACCTTTAACAAAATTCTATACTTCCAAATACTCCAAAAACAATTAAGAATTTTAGGAGATTATACAAGTTCTTTTATAAAATAATTAGTGCCTTGCATTACTCGGGTGAGCGCCTAGAACCTGAGGCAATAAAAGGTTTTGGCGCCTTAAGAGTGCCTAGTGCTTTTAACAACACTACTATTAATTAGTCACAAGATGATATAATTAGATTTCTAGTTGATATTATAAAAAATAAATCCTTGAGTTTTGTTTCTGAAATATAAAGTACAATTACCATTGACCCTGTGACTTTTTATGCGTCGGATGATGTATCACCGTCTGATTAGACAAAGTGCTAGAAGTTCTTTAAGTGAAGTCTTTTGCAGTGGACTCTGGTTATTCGAACTCGTTATTGGAGTTCTAACCATGACATGATCTAGCATCGCTTCTTACAAAACTATTTTTCATTTTTTTTTCTGCATCTATCACTTAAGAATTTAGGAGGAAACTCTATCATATCAGGAATATGCAAGTTCATTGATATTATTGATGGTAATTAAGGGGAAGCTTTACTTAGACGAAAACTTAGAATTTGCTTAATCCACAATTTTTTGGTCGACCTTTCCTAATGAACTCACAGTTCACTAGCCCATGAATTGTTTACCTTCATGTTAGGTACGTATGACCCGCTGCTCTTTACCCATGTTACGAGTTGTTTCATGCCATAAAGAAATCCGAACACTCAAGATATCTGTTGGACCTTCGATTTTCTTTTTCGGGAGAGGACAAACACAATGATTTAGCTTCTTGTTCATATCTTTCATTAAAAGGCTCTATTTGAATGCTCATCCATCGGATTAAACCAATATCAATCAGTTTTGAGTGTCTTTGAATGAGGGCTTGGCATAAATGCCAATATGAAAGTAAGATGACATTCTGAAATGGACTATCCTTGTTCTTTTATCCTTTTATTGTGTTTGTATGGAGTGGCCTTTCAGTGAATCTAATTTAATTTTTCTCTGGGACAATGAATCCTGGAGCCATGGAGGAATGTTCATTTTGTTTACAGTTTGACCTTGTTTTTGATTGATGTGTTATTTGTCAATCAACGTTCTCCATATTCTTACTTTTCTCTTGTGATGTACAGGATCGTGTACGCACTGAAACTTATAGGGCTGCGATTATGCAACATCAAAATTATATTGCGGGAAAAGTAAGATGATCTTTCCAAACGTGATAACTTATCATCTTGCCGTTTTCATTGTTTAAATGCATTTTCTAACGAAACCACAAGATGCATGTTTCTTTAAGTTTGTTTATGCACGAGCCTCTAGTTCTCTATTTGGCATAATGTATTAATCATCTTGTTGACGTTCATGTTTGAATAGCCACTTGGTATCAGTTATATTATCAGAGCCAAGGATTTATATGTAGTGTACTGCCTTGGCTACTTTACTAAGTTCACCTATATGTCAAAGAAAATGGAAAAAAAGTCTGTTAAGCTCTGTTAAAACTTAAAATTGGTTTGAAGATGCGGAATTTTATCAATTAACTGGAAATTATAGTTGAATTGTTCGCAAAAGCGTTGTATACAAATTTCCTTACATGTGTTAAAAGCTTACAGTCAGTCTGCAGACATAAGATGAAACATTTTCGCACTATCATATTTGCTTGTATGCAAGTGTGCTTCCATATGATTTTGCGATTCCGACTTTTCCCCATATACCTGAATCTAACATTTATGCATCAGTCATGTACGTTGTTATTTGGTTTTTATTGTCTCTTTTTGTGCTGTTATTTTGTCTTTTTGTACCGTCAGGTTGTAGTAGATGTCGGCTGTGGTACAGGCATTCTTTCCATTTTCTGTGCCCAAGCAGGAGCCAAACGGGTAAGACCTCTTGCTGTTACGGGTTGAACCTAGGTCGTTTCCTTGACGAGTTGCATTGTTTAACCTACTCAGAGAATGAGTTCATTTCACATGGTTTGTGTATCTCGCTAGTAGATTTTGGTACATGCTGGAGATAATATCCCAGATGAACTGCTTGTCACTGTTCCCCTGACAAGCAGTTATAGATGCAACGAAATGCATACTTGGCAGACGTCAAGAGCTACGGTGTTATATTGTATTTGTTTTGTCAAGGCTTTTTTTTTTCTGAGAAATGCATTTAGTGTTTCTTTATTTTTCCCTACTAGTGTAAGGTCATTTTTATTTTATTTTAATATTTTGGTCATAAAATTATAAAAACATCTTAGCAGCAATACACTCCTCTATGTCAATGATGACAATAGGCTGTTTATGCCTTACCACCTGTGTGGATTAATTGGAGGGTAATTTTATTTATTTATTTTTATTTTTTTGTTTTTAAGTTGAAGGTTAAAATTTAGAATAGTTTGCTTTACCAAGAAATATCGACCCCAGTAGATACATTATTTAACAGGAGTTCTTTACTACATTCTTCTTATCTCTGGTTCTTTTAAAATGTGATTTGTACGTCTTTTTTTAATTATAATATACTTGTCCATTCTTATATGCATAGTCTTCTTCTAGATGATATGTCAGTATATGTCTTTATTATATGTGCTTTTGAGATCTTGTTTTAGTTCCAAACTTTCCCATGTATAGCTAAAAATCAGATCCTTTTTCAGTTTATGTTTAAGTTTCTAGTTTCGCCAATTATATTTATTTGACTATGTTATTGGGGATCAGTTTTCCTGTAATGATTTCTCTAGCTTGTCATGGCTAATATTATGCATCAGATTTACCATGAATCAGTTATTCTATTGTAGAACTAAGCAGAATGGTGGTTAATTTTGTGGGCTCATGCTCCAGTGGGCTTCTTGATTCTTCTCTAGTGAGGTGCTGGGTCTATTGTTAAGAAGATTGCCCTTTTATGATAAGTTGACACCTTAAGGGGCATACAATAGTATATTTCTGCATAAGGGCATCGATGTCATATCCATTAAGATATTCTATTTTCGAATCCTGAACTGCTTTCTTTTACTTTTTCCATTTTTGTTTCTGTAAACCTTTACTATCGACTTGGTTGGGTCCAACTAACTTAAAAATTTCAATGTGTTCTAAGTATGGGCTTAGTTTAGACTGATCAGGACCTATCTTCCCTTGATTTGTGTTAATAAGTTACCCTATCTTCCCTTAGTTTTCCGCCTGTTTTCGAAGAAACTATACATGACATTCCTGAACCAAGATTTATTTCTTAATTACTGTTTTGCAGGTCTATGCAGTTGATGCTAGTGACATTGCTGTGCAGGTACCCATCCGACCTAGAGTTTTGGACAAGCATGGCGCATGTTGTGTTTTTTTTTTTTGTGTTCTCATTTTGTAGATTTTCCTGTTTTCTTTTTTCTTTTTTCTTTTTTGTAATAGGTTTCTACGGAAAGTTTTTCGTTGAGTCTGGGTTATGCTGGTGGCTGTATTGTTGCACATACGGCGCTACAATGCTGTTACTTTTGACCAGCTATTTGTTTATGAAGTTGTCATAGTTGATTGTTTGTATTTGCAGACCATTCACTTGTTATTGATGCCACTGTTTGTCAAGTGTAGCTTTTGTTCGCCTTTGGGATAATTTGGTCAAAGTATATCTTGGAGTGGGCTTATAAATTGTTCCCAGCTGAGTTTAATGTTCTATGAAATGTGTAACCAGGCTAATGAAGTTGTAAAAGCAAATAACCTCTCTGAGAAAGTCATTGTTTTGCACGGACGCATAGAGGTATGTTTGTTTTGAGAGCATAATATATTCTCTGTGCTTTGAGATCATATTTAATTCACTTTTCGTCTGGAAACTTGGTTTTTAGACAATTTGCTTAGCTTTTCTGTTCTGAAGATGCATTGACCTCTTCTTTTTCCTAAAAGGTGAAAGGGACGAGCTTGCGAAGTTGAGTGCCTCAAGCTTTGGGTGAATATGTAGAACCATGATTTGATTTTGGTCTGCTTTTGTAAAATAATTGGTTTTTGTAATTGCTGGATATTTTTCTTGTAGGATAAGTGTAGAACATTTAGCATTATTCTGATTCTATGCTAGAAGTAGCACCTGAAATGCTTACCTTTAAGAATTTCGGGGAGTGATTACTTGCTATATTTTGTTAATGATATTTTCTTCATGCATTTCTTGTATTTTGGGGTACATTTTCTTGTTATATTGCCTCTTTTGTGAAAATGTCGATTTCCCCAGTATACTTCACTTATAGAAAGAAAGAGACTCAGCTATGGTTCTTATCGGATAAATGGTAAAACTATAGATTCTTGAATTGTTTGTTCATAATATTGTCTTGATGTATTTCTGTTCCATGTGGCATTATGCTTTGGTTATATATTATTATTATAAATTAAAAGGACATAGGTGTAGTTCTTATTGGATTAACCAAAAACACTTTGGATTCTTGGTGTGCTTATGCATGCTTGCTTTTTTATATGCTAGCAAGCAGTGCATCTCCCAAAAAGTTGGCAATGAATTTAGCGACTAGTTTATTGGGACATTCCTAGGCGTTTTATGTTGATCAGATTATATTTTTGCTGTACTTGTCCCGTTATGCTTATGCTTGTGTATCATGCTCCCAGACATCTTTGATGTTCAACAGTTAGATTGGATACTTTGTGTAAGCTTTTTGTGAGACAGGTTCAATTTATAACTTGTGAGATAAAATATCGTCATGATGTTTAAATTTCTTTCAGGAGAAGGTTGTCCTTGTATGGACTTTTGTGAGGGAGATGTTTCTATTAGTTTTTTAAATTGATTATATGTTCATGCTAGGAACTTGATTTTTGTTTCTGAGATGGCTAAAATAAGCTGTTATGTGCACTTACTCTGGCCATTGCAGGATGTTGAAATTGATGATCAGGTTGATGTCATTGTTTCAGAGTGGATGGGGTATATGCTTCTGTATGAGGTAATTTGTACTGAACAGATTGACCTCATGTTTCTGTATTTCCCCTGTGGTATGTGCTGAACTGAAGCTTGTACTTATTCTCAGAGCATGCTAGGTAGTGTGATTATTGCCAGAGATCGCTGGCTGAAACCTGGTGGTCTGATTCTTCCTTCGTATGCGACAGTAAGATGTTACTTATTTTATAAATTTGTAGTTGGTTGTAAAGATTATCTCAAGAGGATTTGCTAACTAGTGGATATGCATGTGTCTCACACATTTTTTGTATTTGTTACTTAAATTTTTATGTTTATCGTACTTATTGCTAATACTGCATACAAGAGATAAATTATTGGAGTTAAGAGCATTCACATTAGATTATATAAGGTTCCATACTAGTAGAAATTTTGTACAGGTTTGCTTAAATGCAAACTCAACAGCCTATTTATATATCGACGGCCCAGTGCACAAAACTCCCACATTGCAGGTGCAGGGTCTAGGAGAATCTGATGTACGCAATCTTACCCGTGTTTCCAGAGAGATTGTTTCAAATGGGACAAACCCGTCATCCACAAGTCACAATGGAGGTGTGCATGACCCTAATGTATAGAAATTCAAGTTAGGGCTTTAAACACCACCAATATCAATTTCAAGAGATGTTGAACACAAAGCAACTATAATAATCAAATGCCATATAAACAACTGTATAAATATAAAAATCTTAAACATCTATTCAATTTTCTGAAACTTATATAGTCATTGTAGCACCAATATTGGACTTTTTAATATTTTTTTGTTAGTTACACAAATCCTGTGACCTTCTCTTTTATCCTCATTTGCACATTTCATTTTCTATCTACAATTGAGTGTCTTCTACTCTCCTCTTCCCCCTAAATGCTCCACCGATTGGCTCCCCTACAACCAACCCTACTGATAGGCTCTCAACTCTTGGAATGGATCTATGTCCTTGTGCTACTCTGTCACAGATTGGATCTCCTGACTACCGGCACTGCATAGCTACCGCCACCGCCACCGCCAAATCCGCAACTACCCAGTTCACCCAAGTCTCCCATAGTTGGATCTGCATAGATCTGCTACACTTGCTAATCCTACCCTCCCCGATTCCCCGATTGGATTGCCAACAATTAGATCGATGCCATGGTGACAACAAAGGCAAAGTGAAGGAAATAAGAATAATAAATAGAATTAAAAGAAGAAGAACTTTTAATAAGTTAGATAGTGATTTTATTGAGGCCTGATGTGCCATATATACAAAAGATCCTATATAACACTTGTGTAGCTCCTTATGTAGTTATACTTATATAGGAGGCTTATACATGCTGCTGTGAATGCTCTAACTTTAATGAGCGAAAAATATTATGATGCAAGTGCACACTCAATATCATAACTAAAAATTTGGTCTTGCTTGATCGCATTGTATGATTATAAAAATATTTTTTTTTAAGTAGATGTAAAAGTATAGTTTTAGGTTAATACTCGTTTTCTGTATATCTAGTAAAATGGGAAAATGGATATTAATTTGTGGGGCATAGTTGAAAGTAGCTATAAAATAGTAGAAAAAAGCTTAATTTGCAGATTTCAAGCTTCAATGAGTACTTATTGTGGTGGTATTATGTTGCTCTAGATAATTAAATGTCGAAAAGCTTAATTTGCAGATTTCAAGCTTCAATGAGTACACTAGTGCATTACAAAAACAAAGATTGTTTCCGTTCTAATGGTTTAATATTCATTACTTCAATTGGTGATCAAAATATTCAGTTTCTGTGCTACTAAAATTGTACTTAATAGTTATGTCAACTGCATATAAAAACATCAAATGTGACTTGAAGAAATGAGTTTTAGTAGAGTAATGATTTTTATGTAGAATTTTAAAATTTTAATTATTACAACTGCGCAAATACAATTCTTTTGCATTATCTTTATATAATTACATTTCCCTTTTACAATGAATGTGTAATCATTTTGTTGGATTTGCTGTTATTTGATAGAACCTGCAAATTCACAAAATTATGTTTCTTTTGCACAATAGTGCTGGAAAAAATTTGCAAAATTAGATAATCCTGAAAACGTAATATTTATGAAACTGATGGTACGAATAAACACATGAAAAGTTTCTGTTAAGGAATGCCACCTTATGTGAACGTAGATTTTCATCACTATGAAGCACATAGCTCAGGCCTCAGTTTGATAGATATCTTCTTTGTAAGTGTGTACCTGGAATACGACTATGTCAATGAAAATTTCTTATTCCATTCTGATGATCAAACAAAATACAAGAAATTACAGGACAATCTGAAAATAAAAAAAGATGGTAACATCTACACATACGTCCTTGCTTCTCTAACCTATCTCCATAGACTTCCATGACACCATACATGTATTTATATGCATATACATATGGCAAATAAAAGTAGCTGTTGCATCCAAATGTCCCCCCCTCCCCACAAATATATATATATATATCGATAAGGAGTTCCCGTAACTATTTAAAAGTTGTAACAGTGTGCCATTGATTTGTAACCGGAACATAAAGATAATCATAAATATATAGGGCAATTTTCTCATAATTTAATGTCAGTAATACCATTATGTAAAACTATTAATTAAACATTGTTAAAAAGCTATCTACTTTTTGAATCACTTTTTTTTTTCACTGTAACAAAGGATATTGGTTTGAACATAAACAATTTAACATTGTGATGAAGTTAACTTGATGTTTTATGGAAATATCGTACAAAAGTAATTTATCTTCTTTACCAAGAGTGTGGTGGTAATTATTCAAATTGATTAATATCATAGTAAAATCTTTAAAAGATTATGACAATCATAAATATTGCTGAATTTGACTTTCATTTGGTGCGAAAATACAGTAAGTGCATTAAATGTTTGCTGGGGGTAGTTTGCGAATTTAAATGTGGTAAGAAGTTATTTACTTATAGAAGTATCATTGATTAATTCGTTAGGGGTTTTTCAGGAATGGAAAATAGAGGATGCAATGGCCTCTTTCATGCATTTATAGAGTAGAGATGGAGATAGATGTTTTCCGGGTGTATATATGGTGTAGCCTAATATATCATCAACATCATCATCATCCAAGCCTT
>MKEJ01095762.1:0-10293 GCA_001753735.1 Embelia ribes | reverse complement strand
GAGACTCAAATAATTATTAAGAATGTGTTTTGAAGAGTTTTCAATGCGAAAATCCCTAAAAAGGTATGGTATGGAAAATCTAATAAAGCGTTATTAGTGGATTGTCTCAAAGTAAATCCTCATGCATCTGGGTGGTAAGTAGTAACGTTTATTATAACATTGATCTAGTTATAATAAAACTTATGAGTTTTTACATGATTTCCCATATTTTTCTTGCATGATATTTTGGTGATTCTCTTTTCGTTGTTACTTGCGTGTTCTTACGAAGATAATTGGTTTTATCTTAAGATTATAGAGGTCCAATCATCCACAACATTTAAAGAGGGATTTCTTCCCGTTTTAATTTCTCAAATGAAAAATAAGGGAGAGAATTATCTCCTTATCAGTCTTTCTATTATCAAAAAGTTTTTTGTAAAAATGTTGAAAGTTACTACTAACGATTTCTCGATAAAAACTATTTTTTCTACAAAAATAAAATAAATACATCAAAGAAATGTTTTTTTTTTTATAATTTCTTACTTTTATGTATTAATTTATTAATAATATAGAAATATTTTTTTTTAGAAAGAATGGTGTCAATCATGTCTAGTTTGTGGGAGAAATGAATTTTTAAAAAATTAATTTAAAAATTAGATGAGAAATACTGGAGAGAATTCTGTAATCATTTCAAAGTGAACATTTTGACACACACCCCTAATTTAGTGTACAAGGAAAATAATTCCCATACAAAATTTTTATTCAAAATTTTAGGGAAAACAAGCCACAAATTATATATCTGGATACATTTTTTAGGGTTAATTTATCTAATGGTCCGATAATTACACTTAAAATTCTATTTCATCCTCATAGTTTGAATTGTAACAATAATTATCCCCATACTTTGAATAAGTGACATGATTGATTCTTATTATAGAACTAAAGCTATTTTAAATTATTCAAATCATATCATTTCGATTGATATGTGATTTATTTAGAGGTAGAGTAGTATTTTTATGACAATTTTTGTTGATATGGTCATCTAAATTAAGTATTTGTTAATCACTAGTTTGAAAAAAGAAAAACTATAGAAGAGACCGAATATGTGACATTTTCTAAATATTAGTGAACAAATATGTTACCTTTTCAAGATGTTGGGTCTATTACGGTTGGAATTAAATTAGGGGATTCAAATGGATTTTTACTTTAAACTATCAGAACCATTAGTGTAATGTTCATTAGATTTTATATGAATTTTTGTAAAATCTTTTTTATTACGTTGCATTACCCTTTACCAAAAATAATCTCACATCAAACACTCGTCTCTGGATAACAGATCTCATCTCACCGTCCATCTTCATTATCCAACGGCATCCAACGGTTTGCAGAAAACAGGAGGGAAACAACGCTGACCGTCGGATCTCACGGTTCGTAAATGGCCTTCATCTACAAACTCCCCCCACTCTCTCTCTCTCTGTCTCTCTGTGATCCGGTTCTATCTCCCTCGATCTATCACCCCAATCTCTCCATTCTCTTCGTCTGCTATATTTAGGTAAATATCTACACGGCATTTCTCATTATATACATGTGTATAAATTGTGGTTTTGCAAATTTCTGCCGGATTTCTATAGATTATATCGATTTTAATTTCATACATTATGCTTCTCATCATAAACGATCCCATTCGAATTATAATTCTAAAGTCAAATGAGATTGTTCTGGATGATATTCAGATGTATGTATGTACTATCAGTGAGCTTTACACTTTATTTCTCATTGTATACATAATAGTACAGATCATGTCAACATGTTTACGGAGCTGTGGATCTGTAATTATCTGTAAATTACATTGGTTTTTATTTGGTTTATTATGTATATGCACATATATCGCTGTTTCTTTCGTATATCTATGGAGTAATCACATGTAATTATAGAATGAGCACATTTCTGATTATATTCTGATTTGGGTTGTAATTTGCAGATATATATGTGTATATGTACTAGTAGTGAGTGTCACAATTTTGAGCCATTTGCATATATACTTATGTGTTGTTTGTTTTTGAATCTGGTAATAAGTTCTATTTAAAAAAAAAAAAAATGATTTACACCTTCAATCATAAACGAAACTGTAAAAAAAAAAAAATCTATGTGGTTATACATGTTCATTTAGGTTGTGGCTACATCCTCCAGAAATGTGGGTCTGTAATTATCTTCCAGATTTCTACAAAATTATATCGGTTTAAATTGGATTAATTATGTATATGCATGTATATCACTGTTTTTTCAAATCTATGTGGAGTAATCACATGTTATTATCTGTCAAATGAGCTCCTTGCTTACAATTTATTAATCTGTGTCATAATTCACATTATACATGTGTATGTGTTTATGTACTGCAGTGAGTGAGCATTACACTATGAGTTATTTGCAGATACACTTATGTATTGTTTGTTTACAAAACTATATGAACATCTATGTGCTGATTCTGTGCATTGATCCTAAACATGTTTATACAGATCCTTGCTACATGTTTCTAGAACTGTGGATCTATATTTTTCTGTTGGATTTCCATTATTTACATCAGTTTTAATTTGATTTATTGTGTATTTGAACATATATCACAGTTTATCTCGTATATTGTGAAGTAACCAGATGTAATTATGTAGTTGAATGAGGTTGTTTCTGATGATATTTGGATATGCATTGTCATTTGTACATATGCTTGTGTATGTCCGTATTTATGTACTAGCAGTGACTTTAAACTTACACTTCTCATTATTCACTTGTTTATACTTATCATACCTACATGTTTCGAGAACTTTGGATCTTTATTTTTTTGTTGGACTTCTATAAGTAACGTCGACTTTAGTTTGATTTATTTTGTATACGCACGTATGTCACTTTTTGTTTCATATCTCTGTGGAGTAATAACATGTAATTATCAGATTTAATGAACTTGTTTCTGAAGATATCCAGATCTGCATTGTCCTTTACAGATATATTTATGTATGTGTTAATGTTCTAGCAGTGAGTGTTACACTTTTGAGTTATTTGCCGTGTACTTATGTATTGTTTGTTTTCTTTCTTACTTAAAAATGTCCGCCACATCTTTTTTGTGTTATTTGATAAGCTACATCAGTGTCGATTTCATTTGTTATGTCTATGGATGCATATCACAGTTTTTTTCATGTGTGTGGAGTAATTACATGTAATTATCAAGTTGATTGAGCTCATTTCTTATGGTGTTCAGATAAACTGTGATATTCAGATCTGCATTGTTATGTGCAGATATACTTATGTAGTGTAAATTTACTAGCATGAGTTTTACTTGAGTTATTTGCAGATAAAATTATGTGTTCTTTGTTTTCTGAATCTATTGGGTTAAATGTTAGCATTTCTAATTTAAGGATGTCTACCACATTTGTATTATTTGATAACTTACATTCTTCTGAAGTTGGTTTTCTTTCTGACTATTCATTTGGAAAATGATTCAAGTAACAACAATCATGTGACATAACTGTACAAATACCTTTATAGTTAGATCCCGTATATTGACCCTATTTTTAAGCTAAAGATCCGCATGCGATTTAACCACATAGGTGTTTGTACATTTTCAATACATGATTTCCTTCACGTACGTCATTGACTATTTTATTAGGCTAACCTTTTTTCAAGTTTCTTTCATTTTTGCCACAATTTTGTTGGATATGATGAACATAATTGTCATTTCAATTTTACTTAAAATTAGGATTCAATTTTTTAGCACCCACTTGTTCTCATTATTTTTATTCGGCTGCAACAGTTTTCTGTTGAATTTTTCTTTTAATTTTCAATACCGCGTAAGTGGTTTTGTCTCTTGAATTATAATATTAATAGAAAAATAATGTGCATGGATATTGTTTTTTCAAGTTTCACTCGTTGAATTGCTGCTCAGATTGTAATTTTCATTAGACTGAGTGAATCCTGTAATTTAGAATATATTCATTTCAGTTTCTGTAATATACTTTTTATCTTTTTAATGGCCGTTTGGCATTAATATTTTCCTTTGCTGCTATAATATTCTTCTGGAGTCTTCTTGTAACTTCATGATTTCCCTAAATCCGATTAACATGTACTTGATACTTGTTTATAATCTCTTGATTGTGATGTTATACATCAAATCTTGCTTTTTTTGTGTTTTGTTTAAGTTTTGCTCACTAAATACCTGATCTTCTGTCACTTTATATTTGCATTTAGTAAGGTATTTGGCCTAGTATATGAAAATAGTTTCATTTCAATTTCTGTAAGGCTACAAGTCTTAAGTTTTGTTCACTGTGACTTAATAATTTCATTTTTGCAGGAAAAATGAGAGAGATCCTTCATGTTCAAGGTGGGCAGTGCGGCAACCAGATTGGTTCCAAGTTCTGGGAAGTCGTATGCGATGAACACGGAATAGATCCAACTGGAAAGTATGTCGGAACCTCAGATTTGCAGCTTGAACGTGTCAATGTTTACTACAACGAGGCCTCGTGTGGGAGGTTTGTCCCTCGTGCTGTGCTCATGGATCTCGAGCCTGGAACCATGGACAGTGTTCGCACGGGACCATATGGTCAGATATTCCGGCCTGATAACTTTGTTTTTGGCCAGTCAGGTGCTGGGAATAACTGGGCGAAAGGTCATTACACTGAGGGTGCTGAGCTCATTGATTCGGTACTTGATGTAGTGAGGAAGGAAGCTGAGAATTGCGATTGTCTTCAAGGTATAACTCGAGGAGATAATACTCCTTGTCTTAGCAGACTTCGGAACTTACACAACATTGTCACTTACTGTTGTGTTAGATTCTTACAGGAGTTGGTCTTCATGATACTATACAACATTGTCATGAAGACTTCGAAACTTATACAGCATTGTCACTTACTGTTGTGTTAGATTCTTACAGGAGCTGGTCTTCATGATACTATCAGAGTTGGCACTGCCCTTGTCCTCGTTATTATGCCTTCAGTATAGGTTTTTGACAGTTCCAATGCTAGTGTGCTTTTTCCCCTTGCGTATTCCTTTTTTAGCTTGAGTACTTGTATTTTTTGTATCTCCAATGGCTGGTTGCATTTATTTTCTGCAAAACTATCAGACTAATTGCTTAGTTCCATTTGCTTTATTGTGGGCATGTTAATAGCTGATGGGTATAAATCCTAGGATATAATGACCCTTCGGAGCGTAATTTAAACTTTTTCTGGGTTACTAAAAGTTTTTGAGTAAGTACTATAAACTTTACATATTATTGATGTATATTCTTGAGTTTAGTCTGCTATTAAATGAGGTCCCATTGATGTACTGATGCAACTAATTAGATTTGGATATTGACCTTTCTGATAACAAAGAAGCTTATCATGATAATTGTTAATTGGTTATCAGATTTGGACTTCCTCTTGTACATATTATGATATAAGAATGGTAGGTTTTGAATGATTTCGTATCAGGCATGTTATTAAATAAACTGTATTTCAGTTCCAATATTGACGAGTTTTTATTTGTTAGTAGCTGATGGGTATGGCCAATAGGTTTCTGTATCCTTGATGATCGGAAAGTACAAATTGAATGAAGCAAACAATTTTGGCCTTCTGCAGGTTTTCAGGTCTGCCATTCACTTGGAGGAGGAACCGGTTCTGGGATGGGTACCTTGCTTATCTCAAAAATTAGGGAGGAATACCCTGATAGGATGATGCTTACATTCTCTGTGTTCCCATCTCCAAAGGTCTCTGACACAGTTGTTGAGCCATATAATGCCACACTATCTGTGCACCAGCTTGTTGAGAATGCCGATGAATGTATGGTGCTTGATAATGAAGCACTCTATGACATCTGCTTCAGAACTCTTAAGCTCACCACTCCGAGCTGTAAGTATACTCTTGCTACTTTCTGATCTCTCATATGCTATTTAATATTTAAGATGCTTTTAGTTTCCATATTTCTGTCTGCATGTAGTTGGTCTTTCTTTACCCTTTTCCCCAAAGATGAACTTTAAACAAAGAACTACATATTTGTGTTTCTAGACAGTTTGAATTGTAAACTTGCTGCCTTGCATTTATGAGACATTTATGCTGGTTCTTTTTCCTTGTCCAATGATGACGATGGGAGTCTAATTAATTTTTTTTTCCTTTTTGATTAATTACACATGGGTTTTAAATTATTGGTAGTTCTTTGTGACTTTATTATTGAGTAATCGGCTAACACTCAGGATCCAATCAGACCCTTATAAATGGTGGAAATGATTTGCTTCTGGGAGATCGGAAAAACAAAATCAGATAAAGATAAACTTCCCAGGCACGGAAGTAAAATTTAGTGAATCCCTTACTCTCACACGAAGAGCTAGTTTTGTTTGCCTTCAAGTAGTTTTAGCTTTTGTGTTGCTTTGTACATCAATACAGAAAATGCTCTTCTTAGATTGTGATAACTTATTTCTGTTTGTAAACATCACAGTTGGTGATCTGAACCACCTAATCTCTGCAACTATGAGTGGTGTCACTTGCTGCCTTCGTTTCCCGGGTCAACTTAACTCTGACCTCCGAAAACTTGCTGTAAACCTAATCCCCTTCCCCCGATTACATTTCTTCATGGTCGGTTTTGCTCCACTCACCTCACGCGGGTCACAGCATTACCGCGCTCTCACCGTCCCCGAGCTGACTCAGCAGATGTGGGATTCCAAGAACATGATGTGTGCCGCTGATCCACGCCATGGCCGCTACCTCACTGCCTCGGCCATGTTCAGGGGCAAGATGAGCACCAAAGAGGTTGACGAACAGATGATCAATGTTCAGAACAAAAACTCCTCGTACTTTGTCGAGTGGATACCCAATAATGTGAAATCGAGTGTTTGTGATATACCACCACGTGGCCTGTCAATGGCATCGACCTTCATAGGGAACTCGACCTCTATCCAGGAGATGTTCAGGAGGGTGAGTGAGCAGTTCACTGCTATGTTTAGGAGGAAGGCTTTCTTGCACTGGTACACAGGAGAGGGAATGGACGAGATGGAATTTACCGAAGCTGAGAGTAATATGAATGATCTTGTCTCTGAGTACCAGCAGTATCAAGATGCTACAGCCGATGACGAAGAAGAGTACGAGGATGAGGAGGAAGAAGAAGGCATGCAAAATATGTGAAGTAAATTCTTATCTGGCTCTTATTTTCTATGATGCATGTCATGTTTTAGTCCATTTGAGTGATGCATGTTTAGTTTTCTTTGTTGACTCTGAAATCCAAGTTTGTCTAAGCCACTTATTATGTAAGACTTGCTTTAGTGTTGTAAAATTTTTCTGTCTTGCTGGTTATCTGTTTGGTAGTGGTTTTGGTTTTTTTTATTTTATTGAGTTAAGTCTTTCCTAGGCCCACTATTTCTCCGGGGTTAATCTTTTCATTTTTAGGCGGGACTGCATTGTAGACCTCATTGAATATCTAAATTTTCATATGAATCTTATAGAAATTTCGGACGCCAAACCCCGTTCATGGGAATAGAAGAATTTGCTTTAACTAGTTGCTATGCAAGATGGTGATTAGGGGAGTGAGGGAAACAAATAGTTTTTTTTTTATTTTTTTTTATCAGATGTGTTTACTGTTTTCGTTTTCATTATGTCAACTGAAAGAATCTAAAATGGGAGTGCCATGAAACACCATAGGTGACCCAGTTGCCAAACAAACCAACTGTGAAGCTAAAGAGTAACAATCATATGCACAAAGAACCACACAAATATCTATGTGATTGCATCTTGTTTGTTAATCTTTTTTCTTAAAAATAAAATCAAATATATAGAATTTATTTAACCATATACGTATTTTCACAGTTTCAAAACATGATAATTGGGACGCAAATCATTTTTCAAAGCACAATGAGTTGTTGAGAGCCAGAAAAGATGGCTGAGAAAGGTATTGCACTATGGGCCTAAGAAACGGATCACGTTCCATATAAATGCGCCTGGATCTGTTTGGATAATCCAATTAAAAAAATATTCATAATATTTGTGGACCAAGTAAGGGTTTATAAAGTCAACGCTTATTTATGTTGACATTTACTGAAATGGTGCAATTGTTTTTTCTTCTCAAACAAATTCTAATGAGGTGTCGCATTTTCTTTGGAAACAACTACAGTATTTTATTTAAGGTAAACAAAGCAATGGCCGAAAGTCAACAATGTTGATTTTATAGCAGCATATTTTACGCCTACGGCCTACGAGAACAAAAGAAGGAAAAGCAAATTAAATCAAATGTGGATAGGCACATTCCGCGACTTTTATCTGGCGTATTTGGATAATTTATTTTAAAATTATTAATTGAAATTAAATTAATTTTTTTAATTAAATTTTATTGGAAATCTATTTTTGCAATTTTAATCATATATTTAAATATAGACAGTTCAAATACACAGTGCAAGAGTTGTCCAACATCTCTGGCAAATAGTACATCCCTCCAATTAAATCTAATACACCATTGACTATATGTCGAACTAGAGTTTAGACTTCGGTTTCTGCTTTGACAAGTTTTTTAGAGTTTAATTGAACCGGAGCTTCAACTTTGCATGTATAGACTATAGAGGTCGAGAAAGAAACACAATTTTCATTTGTTTTCTTTTTATATTTTACGCAATAAACAACTTAGAATTTTACAATGTTAATAATAAAAATATTAAAGAGTATAATTTAAATGCACAACAGGTGTACGAATTAGTAAACAAGCAGTATATAGATAAATGACACATATATATATTTAGTAATTATTTAGTAAGTTTCACTTGTATAATCCATATGTATCATGTATCTACAACATTACTTATATACTAATTCGCACGTCCACAAGGGACAAAAACTATCTTCAATACTAAAAGCAAAGCGTGAAAAATCTTAAGAATTAAATTTCAACTATTGTCGGTTTACGAATTGTTACATACGCGTTGGGACGGATGCATGTCATATAAGTATAAAATTTATAGAGGTGGCTGAACATATATAGTAAAAAATTTATACTATAAATTTAACTCAAATTATAAATAAAAAATTTTATATTAAAAATTTTGCTAAAAAAATTATGAGTGATAATAGACCTCTTTAGCAAACTAAGCACATGTGCACTGTATATGTGTGAAAGCTCATTGCCGCCAGAAATTATATATGTGTGAAAGCCCATTGCCGTCAGAATAAGAGAAACATATACTCTGAAATTGTTAAAATTAAATGTTGTCCCGAGTGTGGATATGGAAAATTATGGGTGTGTATGGGACAAATCCAACTTTTAAAATATCTTTACCCAAAATGTTACTGTAATCAAATCAGCATTCCATCAACAGGGACGGACCTAATAGTTTATTAGAAGGGGTTATAGTCATTTTTATAATTTTTTCGGAACAAAAATTTTATTGTAAATTTTTTTATTTGAAATTTTAGTTTTAAATTTACTTTATAATTTTTTTTTTATGTAAGTTCAGCCAACCCTATAAATTTTATACTTATATGCCATGAGTCTATCCCTACCTATTAGTCATTTTATATCAAATTTCTCGTGGTTTGATTTCTCAAATTTTTTGATTTCTTATTTGAAAAATCAAATGAAAGAAATATATTGCACCAATATTTCTATATTTTTTCAATTTTTAAAATCAAATTCTAAAAAATACTATAAATTTCTTAATGAGAAAATATACTATTTATAATTTTTTTATTAATTTTTTTTTCAATAAAAACTATGAAATCCTAGTTAAAATTCGAATATATATATATATCTTTTATTTCATTATATACTAATATACAATTATTGTAACAATATTTTACAAATTTTCAAAAAGGACTAGTGTGAGTAATTTATAAAATTTAGATTTCAGTGGGAGAGATTAATTTTTAGAAATATATAAAAATTGAATGAAAAAAACGTTGGGAATGCTCTAAGCATGAAGTTGAAAGATCCCAACGTTTTAACCCAAGCTAAATAATGAAATGATTTTTTTACTTGATACTCTACATCAATGTGGTCCTGGAGAATTGGAGAAAGATATATTGAAATGATTATTTTAATTATTGATGATTTTGAGTTCGAAAATTCATCGTAGTTGAGTGAAACAAAATTGCTTTCCACATCGAAAGCTTTGTTTGTTTTCTTCCTCATTTATACAAATCACTATTCGTCTCTTGGGCTGAGTTTGGGGTTGATGTTTCCAAGTTATTTTTTTTTTTTTTTTTTTTTTTTTAAAGAAATTAAAAGCAATGGTATGCGGTAAAATATCAAAATACCTCCTTTCATGGTGCTTTTTAAAGTAATCAAACTTGCGTCGGCATTTTTTTATCATTAATTATTAAA
>MKEJ01095760.1:0-16458 GCA_001753735.1 Embelia ribes | reverse complement strand
AGAGAGAGAGAGAGAGAGTGGGCTAGAAACCCAATCTCATCAGTCTCTCTGTTTCCCCCAATTCAACCCATCGAATTCGGTGTTAAAAAATCCAGTCTTTGGTCCACCTACCCTGTTCCAATTTTCGATTTTTGTCGCGAAATTGTTTCCAAAAACAAAATTTGGAAGAAACCCAGTTCTAAGATTGCGAATTACCATCTGGGTCTGTGAATTTTCGATTAGAAGATGAGACAAGATGAATCACTTGGGTAATTGATAAATCCAGTCTTTAGTTGATCTACCCTGTTCCAAATTTCAATCTTTTGTTTCCAAATCGTGCCCAAAAACAAAATTGGCAACAAACCTACTTCTGAAATTGTGATTTCTAAATTGGGTTTTTCTTATTTTGCTTCGAAAATGAGAGATGAAGAATCGAACTGGTTCTCAAAGTGGGAAGATGAGCTACCTTCCCCTGAGGAGCTCATGCCCTTATCACAAACCCTAATCTCCCCTGATCTAGCTCTAGCTTTCAACATCCCAAACCCTCAAATCCACCACCACCCAGCGGCGCCGCCGCCGGTGGCGGCGGCTCCACCGGCGGTTCCCCAGACCCCCAACTCGGCTGATTTTGACTCCTCAGATTTCGCTGGAGGGGGTGGCTCAGGCGGAGTCGGTGATGAGCCAGCCCGGACCCTGAAGCGGCCCCGCCTCGTGTGGACCCCGCAGCTCCACAAGCGATTTGTGGACGCCGTGGCCCACCTCGGGATAAAAAATGCAGTCCCGAAAACCATAATGCAGCTCATGTCTGTCGAAGGGCTGACCCGTGAAAACGTCGCGAGCCACTTGCAGAAATACCGACTCTACCTCAAACGTATGCAGGGGATTTCCTCAGGCGGCAACGGCGGTGCTGGTGATCCTGCCACCGACCACCTCTTTGCCTCATCGCCGGTGCCGCCCCATTTCCTGCAGCCAGGCAGGCCCAGTGCGGACCACTTCATGCCTTATGTACAGGTGGCGGCGATACAGCAACAGCAATCTCCTCACCACCGCCACCTGGCGATAGCAGCCGGAAACTCTCAGTTCCCGGCCCAGTTCGGGCAAATTGGTCATTTTGGCTTGCAACCGAATGGGCAAATGGAGCATCCCTTTCTGGCTAGGCAACAACAAGCTCATGGCATCCATAGAATCGGGACACCTACCTATGTGGAGGACGTTGATTCGGGCACACAGGTGAATGGGAGGAAAGTGTTAACATTGTTCCCAACCGGGGAGGATTGAGTAATTTTTGGTAAATTTGGTAAATGTCATCTCTACTCCTATTTGGTTATCTTCTTGTTGTCAAGTTGGGGTGTTCTAATTGTTAGTTTGGAAATAGTGGTTTTTATTGTTGTTGTGAATGTTTTCTAGTTGTGTTAATTCTAGTTATCGCCGATGGGTTATCGTGTGACGTGGAAATAAATTAGATCGATATTGTAAGGGTAATGCTGGCGACAATCGAGATTGTAATCGAGGTTTGTCGACTATCTCAAGTTGTAATTAAGGTCTAACGATGTTATGTTGCATTGAGACTTGAATGGGTAGTCCTTTGGAATATTGTTCTCTACTTGTGGTTAAATTGACAAAGGGTTTTCATGAAGAGAACATAGTTTTGCTATGTATGGGAAATCATAGAAGTACAAAAGCAAAAGAATATGGAACCAAGCCATATTTGTGTGAAGACTTGATAATGCTGCAATTGGCACCCTTGGCGGCTTTATTAATGTAGAAAATTGGACTTTGTTTCCTAGTTGGTTCCTTGTAATTATTTGATTTCAAATAAAGGTCACAAATTTCTATGGTACTTCTTACATTAAGGCAATCTTGTATATTGTTACATCCCAATTTTAGTCTTAGTACTATGTTCGTGTTTTTGATTCCTGTGTCAAGTAAGTCCTCTAGTTTTATATCATGAAGATAGAAAAAAGAAAATACACAACATTTTAATTAACCAATCTTGGAATAAACATTTTATGACTTGTCGCGGGATCAATGGGCACCAATCATCGAAGTTTTTCATGGATTCCGGGACTGTTGGATTGTTTGGAATTGCAGGGGGCCATTTGTGCTAAGCAACCCAAGTCCCGGACCCTATTGCAGGCTCCAACTCTTGGAACCCTTCGAACCCAAGTAGTTTGGTATCATCTTAAGAGTAGAAAAGTTTTTTTTTCCTACTTAGATTTAACTAACTTCCAATTAGATTAGTATAAGTGCTTTACCAAAAAAAGTCAAAAGTTGAGGTTCTTATTGGTAATGTGGAGAAGTAATGCTAACCTTTGTTTCTTACTACACTTTTGGGCACCTATGAAGAAATTATGGTTGCAAGTACATGAAAGATTAATAAATTTATTAGTTGTTTGTTTACTTTTTGGTGTGTGTCTACCAAACAAGCTAAGATGGTCCATTGGAAACCTAAAAGATTCCCACTTTGCTTTTATCATCCTATTGGTAGTACTTCCTTGTCTCACTAGCCTATATTATTCACCCTTCAACAAATGTAATATAAGTTGAAACAAAAAATTAATTTAAATATATTAATAGTTCTATTATGGATGGAGCCTAAGAACGGAAATCAAAGTGACCGAACGATGAGAAAAATTATTAAGAGAGCTAAATGTCATATTAATTATTAGGAGTTGAACGGCACATAAAATTATTATGTGGGTTAATTTTTATTCTAAAATCATGGACATGAGTGGTTTTTTATAATTACGAGAAATCCTTGGCCTACCTAACAATTTGTAGCTCCACGGTTGTATATCTCGGCTAATGAATGTGACCAGACTTTGAGCTACTTAGTAGGAGATTCCGAGTTCAATTCTCCCCTTCCGGCCAAAGGCGTCCCAATGTACCCAAAAGTAAGTATCTCAGCCAACTTACGACAATAATCATACCGTTGTGACTGTGGATAGGAGTCCCAATATAACAATTTTAATAATCTAATAATGTCATTTTTTATCTTTGAAAGAGGGAATTTTACTACCATTGAGATAATACAAACACAAGATTGAAGGTAGCTGACTAAGGTCTCCGCTGTTTGGTTTTATAAAATACTATGCCAGTTTGGCATGCTTCTCTTTTGCAACTTTTAAAATTATCCAATCAGATCTCATCCATTATTGCCCTCTCATGTTGTCATACTAAACATTAATAATCCTACAAAGTACAGCAAATCCACTCAGAAAAAATAATATATTATTTCCAATATTTGATTTGTTTGACAGTTCATGCCGTGACTCTTCTATTATCCATCTCCCACATAAATAAATAACTAATACGGTATAAGATCTTTCGTATTTTTTGTTATATTGTGCTAACTTGGGGGGACTGCAAGTCTAGGTTTTAGTAGGTAGCTCGAGTTCGAGTAAATAATTGCACGATTTGAGCTTAGCTCGAATAACAAACAAATTGAGTTGGAGTATTCTTTTATACTTAACTAGAATTCGAGATTAGTTCAACTATTAAGATACTCAATTCATTTGCGCTTCTAAGTAGCTTGGGTAAAAATTAAATTAAAAATATGTGAATAAATTAATTTGTTAATCAAACCAAGAGTAATTAAAAAATCCGAGACAAGTTGAGTTGAATTTGAATCTTCATGAATAAATTAATTCGTGAAATATTATCTTTTATTATATACGATGTTATCTAAGTCATATATTTGAAATGTATTGTGAAATTCCAGGACGTTACAATATATTAGCGTGCCTATGATCATAACATAATGATGCGCAGTGACATTTTAATGATTGTGTATAAATGATTTCAGAACTTTATAAAAAAAAATGTGAATAAATAAATGTTAAACACAGCTAGGATGAAGTCTCCAATCCCCTTCACCCCTGCATATCAGACAAAGCATGATCGAGATGTTTATATAAATTTAAAATCTTATAATAAGTAATTAAAAGTCTATGTGTTTGCTGGCAGCGATGTTATCCAAGCCATTATGGCATTGTCACTCATTTTCTATAGTACAGACCTAGATTCCCTATTCTAGTGCATGTGATATGCTTTAATTTTAAAATTTTAAGATTAAGATTAATTTATAAATATACTAGAGGCCTATTACTTAAGATTTAAAAGTTTTGTTTCGATCCATTAAGAATTAATAGTTTCCGAACTTAAAAATGGGTTCAGGCTCGATGCGTCAAGGCCCTTGATTTTGGTCCATCGACTAATGTACCTCTCTAGTCTTACATCGTACTTAAAACGTATTTCATGTAAAATGCTTATGCATAAATTTGCGTTTGTCCCTACTCCCTAGTTATGAACAAAATACGAGTTTTTTATCTCGTGGAATAAGCCAAATTTGAACAAATAATTAAGATTCGTTAAGATTATGAATCAAACTATTAAGACCGGACTCAAGGTGAGTCATTAGCAGTTTCTCTATCAAGAAAACTATTATATCCCTCTCAAATATATATATACAAGAATCACTCTTTATCAATGAGCCTCCAATAATTGAAACAAGGTACATCGTTGAAAATGAGTTTTTATTAAAAAAAAGAAAAAGTCATTTGTATTCCTTTCAAATGGACCATATTTTTAAGCCATAAAAAAAAAATGTATGTATCATTCTAAGCGTTGATTGTGCAAAACAATATATTATGGGTGAGAAAAACGTGAAGGTTTTGGGGACTAAGCTAAGCCCTTACAGTCATAGGGTCGAGTGGGCACTGAAATTGAAAGGAATCGAATACGAGCTTCAAGTCGAAGAACTCAAGTACAAAAGCAACACGCTCCTTGAATTGAATCCGGTTTATAAAAAGGTGCCGGTTTTGGTTCATGGTGGGGAAGTGATTTCGGAATCGCTGATCATTCTTGAGTATATCGACGAGACTTGGAAAGACGATGCTTCTATCTTGCAAAATGATCCCTCGGAGAGAGCTTACGCCAGGTTTTGGGCTAAATTTATAGACGATAAGGTAATTCTAAATAATAAAACTTATGGACGAAATTTGTTACATGTCAAACACTTTTTTCAGAAGCATTGCATTTTCCTTAAAAACAGTAACAATCACAGTTTCGGTTGATGCATCATTTTTAGTGTAAAAAACATTAGGACGGATTTAGCAATAATTATTTTTGGGTACAGCTAATTGTATCAGCAAAAGAGGCACTGTTTTACACGGGAGAGGAACAAGCGAAAACACTCGAAACAGTGGCCGAGTGCCTCCAACTTATCGAAGGAGAGATAGAGAAAAACGGGAGAAAATTCTTCGGAGGAGAGAAAATCGGCTTCCTCGACATCGTGCTAGGTTGGATGTATTGGTACAAGTTTGCAGAGGAAACTGCTGGTCTAAAAGTGTCAAACTCGGAAAAATATCCTGCGCTTGGGTCGTGGTTTAGTAAGTTCATAAACGTTCCCGTGATCAAACAGAATCTTCCGCCTCCTAGCGAGTTATATCGCGTTAGCCAAATGATGCATAAGAAGTGGCTAGAAGAAATAACTGAAGGGGCAAAGTAGATCCGTTGTTGTTCCATTACAAATATTTTGATCTTACAATGTTGCAAAATAATGTTTAAAGGAGAATTATTTCCCATTTTCTCAAGGCTAAGGAAAATTAATATCTCATTTTCTTTTATTTATCAAAGAAAAAAGAAGGCACAAGGAGAAAATGCTCTAACAGCAGTAACAAAGCAAAAATCAACACATGAATAACAAAGTAATCAATTGAATTACTCCCCTTAAATGAGTGAGTTTACAGAGGGTAACACACTCCAAAATCCTAAAAATAAAAAGCCAAAAACGAAAACAGAAAACCGAAACAGAATTAGCTTCTTGAACTGTGCCATCTAAGATTGCATGCCCACTAACAAATATAACACACTCCTAGACACTTCCCACTGATCACTGACTATGGGGGGGAAACGATTATCCTCTACACTTAACGACCACCATAATCGGTACCCAATGTTCACGATCAAACAGATCAAGCCAACAGATTCTTGGCGGGTGGCAAAAGCGCGACGCACTTCTTCTCGGGGTTCGAGTACTTCTTGTGAATAGCCTTCAGCTTGTTCTCTGCAGAACCCGAGTGGAAGCTCACCAGCAGCTTTGCACACTCCCTAAAATACATCACAAAATAAAAACATATAGATATTATTATAACAAAAGTAGTTGCTCAACTTAATTACTAAATACAAATATGCTTATAAAGAAATTAGCTAAAACACTTACATAAGCTGAGCCTCGGAGAAGCCGGTGTGGATCTTTAAGGTTTCGTTCCAAACGGGGCTCTTGTTGAGGGTGCAACGAGCAGCGTACACCGCAGAAGCAGCAAGCATAGATGGACAGCACACGATAGTTGCATAATTCATTACACCCAACTCAGCTAAGAAGTACACCATATTTTCCACCTGTTTTACAAATAATAATAATAATTAGCAGTTGAAAAAAAAATCAAGTTTTTGAAGAAAATGAAGTGAAACACACATCTTGGTCAGGTATGGAGGCTTTGATGAACCGAACGAGGAAAACATAAGGCGTGGGAACCGTCAAGTTCCACTCAAGATTCCCCAAAATCCGCTTCTCCATAATGAGCACTTGTTGGTGCGTGTAAGCCCTATCTGATATATGCACAAAATCATTCACCTGCAAAAATCACTAAACATTTAGACCAAACAAATGCTCATATAAATTGACTTAGTATTATATACGTATGAATATGTGTATTTTTATATATACCTCTGGGGCCCAAATTTCTTCATACTTGGAGGCCATGAGCATGGCACTCATGCCAACTAACTGCAGATCTTTCCTCGCCACTGTCCTCGAGGCCAGGAAGCGATCGATGATGTTGATCGTGAGGAATAGAGTCTCAGGAGTCAGCTCAAACTTGTTGTGAACCTCAACCAGCCAGTCTATCAGAATTGATCTCATCTTCTCGTTAATCTCAACTTGTTTCTTCATGTAGTCATGGATCATACTCTCCTTCTGCAAAATATCACAAAAATTCAACAGATTAGAACAGTAATATACAGCATATAAAACAAAACAAAAAATTGAAACACTGAGACTAAACATGTAACAATCTATACCATACATACCTCAGCAATCTTGTAGAACTTGTAGATATCTTCTACATACTCGGCCACGGCCAACTCATTGTCCACATCAGTAGCATCAATGTCCAAAATTTTTTCTGTGGGCATCTCACAAGCAAGCTGCAATGTAGACAAACACATTGGATACATGTATATATATATTTTTAAATTTAAACTTTTTGAAAAAATTGTGAAAACATTTGAACCTTGCTGCGAGCACTGAGGACCGAGGTGAGGGTTTTAGTTCCCCTTTTTCTTGCTGAAACTTCAGTTTTCTTGTTGTTATTAGCAACATGCTTATTCTCCTTGATCTCCTCAACAGTGTCTGGGCTGATCTCAATCACCGCCTCAGGCTTAGGTTTTATGCTGACCTTCCTTTGCGGCTTTGCCATGACGGGCTTATCGATAAGAATTGCCCCGTCAACATTAACAGGCACTGCTTTCTGTAAACCATTATGGGCAAAATAAAGGCAAAAACATGATAAGAATGACAACACAAAGCAGCACAGACAGCTCAAAGATGTGTATAATTGAGAACTTTCACAGAAAAACTTTGCACAAATTCAAAACATTTCATTAAAACTATTTTTCTAATATGTAATTAATTCTAAGATATTCACTTGATAACTACACACAAGTACGAACAATTAACTCCTCTAAATATTTCTGCCTATATTAAAAGAAGTCTTCTAAAATTTAAAAAATATAGTAGTAGAACTTAAGGATACAAAGTGCAAATTGAGTTACATGGGATTAAAGAGAGAAACCTTGTTGTTCTCTGCTTGTGCTTGGGCTTGTGCCTTTGCAAGTAATTGTGCACAAAAGCTCCTGAAAATTAATTAATTATTGACAAATTAATCAAAAATCAAAAGGGCAACTATATTATGAATATGTATATGTATATGCATATTTGTATATACCTTGTGACAGGGCGTTGGGGCTGCTTGGCATCAAGAGCTCGAACATTAGTAGGGATCTGATTTCCTATATCGCCCAAAGCACGCCTATTCCTCCCTTCGTTATTCATATTCTTCGCTTTACCGTAAGCAATTGCTTCTCCTAATTATCCAAAATTTAGAAAAAATTATGAGAACCCTCGTGAAATCAATATTTTAATATTGCAAAAGCAAAAGGAATAAATGAGTGAAAAAGAAAGGCAAACCCAAGATTTCAATTACTCTTAAATTGCACCAAGAAAACCAAAAACATCTTAGACAACACACAGTTACAATCTTGAAGAAATAAATACCCATTTGTTTTTTTGTTTTTTTTAATTAAAACAGATCATAAAATTTTATAGATTAGTCAAACACAAGGCAAGAACTTTACTCAAATAATCAAATAAACCCTAAAAAACAGCATATTCAATCAAGACCATTAACCGATTTAACACGAAAGATTTTCAAGAGAACAAATTGCTATGAACAGCCCGTAACAAAGATTTCTCATAATTTACCTTATTTTCAGCCAAAATATAAAACCCATAAAACAGATAACTAATTATTGTTTATCAATATCTTCATCAATTTCGCATCAGATTCATTCAAATCCATAAAAATCAAATAAGCCCCATAAAATGGATTACATAAAATTAACAATATATTCAATCCCCATATCAAATTCATACAAATATAAAACCCAGATGATATTCACACCAGATTTACTTAAATTCATCACAAAATCACAAAAGCCAAAGAAGAAAAACGATCAAACCTCTAGGTTGCGGGAGATCGATGACTTGTCTAGTAGAGGCCATGGTATAATCAGAGCTCTGGATCTGAGCGAGAACACCCCCAAATCTCGACCACAAAGACGAAACGAACGAATATACGCCGCCGCTCTGCTCCGCCCCTGTGTCTCTCTCTATCTTCGCCAGGCCTCCACTTTCTCTCTCTATATCTCTCTGTATCTCTCTCTGCGTTGAGAATGAATGAGAAATTGTGGAAACATCAACCCTTTATGAAGCTGAGAGGAGAGACGCCGCTTCCCCCTAACGGTCGATTTTTTTTTGAAATTTCGGCCGTTGGATTGAGGAATTGAGATGGACGGCTGAGATTAGATTATTTGGAGCGGTATTAGCCGTTGGCTCTGTTCAAAAGTTACCGTTGGCCCATAAAAAGGTTAAAGTTTTATCAATTCATTTGTTCGGTATTTACAAATGGACCCCCATAGTTTTGCAAACCTATTTATTAGTCCCCATAGTTTCATTTTCAACAGATATTGTCCCCAAGGCTTGGATTATGAAAAGTTACGAATTTGGTCCATTCTATATTTTTGAAACAGTTTAGGCCTGGTACTAATATATGCAATTGAATCGTCCTAAATTTTTAGCCCTGTATACTTAATAATTATTATCATTTTATTTTAGATAAAAGAGCAACATTTGACATAAATAGCACACTTTGTTCCCATCTCAAACACATTAACTATGCTAAATATTCATCTTACTAGTGATTTTCAAAGGAATTTGTTTACTTTTAATATAAGCTTGTATTCTATGATTTGGCAAAAATATACTGGCCTCGTTTGGTTGTAATTTATATGTATAAAAATATATTTTTTAGATGCTTGTATAAAAGTATATTTTTCAATAATATAGTTATAAGTAGTCTATATGTATTTGGTAAAAATAGAAAAAATAATATTTTTTTATATTGGAAATTATGAAAAATAGTTAGTAGTAGGATAAAAGTATGAAAAAGTATATTTTTTTTTGAAAAAAACAAATCAAAATATTTGATTCATACTTTTATAGCTTGAAAATATAAATAAATAGGAGTATATATTTTATTTGGTGCACCAAATATATATTTTTAATTTTAATTAAAAAGTACAGAAGTATTCACTTATGCAGTTTGCCAAACATAATTAATGATGCTAAATACAAATTGTGAAGACTTGGATTCATAAAGTATGAGCTATAGAGTCCTGGATTTTGGTACTATAATATGGTCGAAGGTGGTGTACCAAAGTCTTATCTTTTTTTTGCATGCCAAAAGTTTTTATCTCGAGTGAAATTAGTTACTCTCAAGTTTTGGCATGTTGATAGTCATCAAGAGGGCCAAATTTATGATTCCATGCGCTATGGCATTGACAGATACTTCGATTTGAAATCTCGACTTCACAATTTCCAGTTATTTTTCCCGGCTACTTAATTATTTTTTCCATTTTTCGGAAGGAAGTTTAGGCCAAAAGAGTATAGTTGTAATTTGAATATTACCAAGCTACTATATTTCGCACGCTACTTGATGTATCATTGTGTGATCTTTGTCCTCCCGAACATCTTTTGATTGATCTAAGGTCACATTTATTCGTCGAGCATATCTTGATAAAAGAATTGCTCCCGCTAATAGTAAAATTGATTTTCTTCCCAATATTGAACTGATATGTTTTCAATGTGATCGAACATCTTATGGCATCTTCAGTTTGCTAATTAACACACGTATTTTCCAAAAGCACAATTAGCTTAAGCATATAGTTACTGCAAAAATTATGGCAAAAATCATAAATGACCAAAGTAGGGACATAAAATATGTTCTATACAAAAATTATAGTCCTCTAGGAATAAATTTTTTTCTAGAGAGAAACAACGAAGATGCTTAACCTCTAATTTAAGCAATCAGTGGTGGGGTTGATAGTAAAAAACTATAAATGCAAAAATAGGATAAATTTTGACAAGGATTATTGGGTGATTAAGACCTTAGATCTGTTTAGGCTGGCAAGTCCACATGCCGACAACTTTATCTCACGTGATGCAACGTCCACCTCAATTCACCAAAGCTACTAATATTTTAATACAGTAACGATTTGACCATTTTGTACATGTGTCGGTTCAGTCCCTCATGTATGACACATGGTCAGAAATTACAAATATAACCTTTGTCTCTTATGAATGCAGCAATTGGGTGACATAGTATTAAGTAAGGTACAACTCTTATATATATAGAATGGAAATCTGTTTTAAAAATATAGTAATTATGTATCAAAATATAGTAAATTTTTTTTTACAATATAGTAACGATATTGCATTCAATTTTTTTTTATAAAAAAATTAACCATTACATTATCACTTTTTATATTTTATAAAGGAAGATACTATATTTTAACGCAAAATTAACGTTGTTTAAAATGGATTACTTTTATTGTTGATAAATGGAACCATTAAGTAATCGCTAGTCAACAGATGTATGATTTCAGTATCTGTAAATGAATGTGCTTGCGTTATGCCTTAATTACAGTTGATCTTAGTTTTAGGTGTTATTTGTTCGTCACTCCTCAATTTGCACCATGCAAATCATAAGCGATTCTCATATGATCAGAGGGAAAGGCTTCCATGCAAAAAAAAAATTAAAAATGGTATTTTTGTAAAAATCTATGATTACCACTCAACAATTAAAATAAAAATTACCCAAGAGAATCATATGCTAAAAACTCCAACCACTTTTAAATTTTTAAATAAATTTAATCAACACATAATTAACACTTGTACTGAGAAGAAAAAAATTTCGTCGTATAGTAATTGACTCCTTGTCCAAGGGGTACTAAAGTCATTTCCAGAGGAGATAATTTTCTCTTGTGGTCCATTTTTTAAAAAAAAATCAAACGCCACTAATCAACAACAAAGCCAATCCGCACCGTCGACTTACCAATCCTACGGCATCGAACGGTGAAGGGAAAACAAGGGGGAAACAATATCATCCGTCCGATTAAGTCACTCACTCATTCACTCAATCGTGCATATATAAACCACTCTGGGGCTCACTCTCCCCCCATTTCTACTCTCACTGTCTCAGTGAAAACTTCTCTCTCTCTCTCTCTCTCTCCCCCCGACGATTCTCTCCAATCACCGTTCTCTCTCAGTTTTAGGTAATTATTACTTGCTCTGTAACTATAGATCTAGTGTAATTATTGTTAGTTTGTGTAGCATTTCGTTAAATTTGTAATTTAATTAATCAATTATATATATATATACTCCATATGTATAGGTTTTTGCCTAATTTGTCGTTTAATATACGATTCGAGTCATTTTTCACTTTATATCTATGGAGATCTTCATATTTAATGAATTTAGATCGTTCATGTATGAAATATGATGATAGCAAACTGTTTAGTTCCTCATATGTATATATCTGTATGTTAGAGTTGAATTATTGATAGTTAGTGTGACATTCTGTTAATTTGTGTTGTGTTTATGTATCTATATGTATTAATGCCTAGGATGGCATTTTGATTGGGTTTTGAGTTGTTATTCACTTCAGTTCTCTCGCAAACTTTGTATGTTATGAATTTGGATCGTTCATTTATGGTATATGAGGTTATCAATGTGCTTAGATCCACGTGTTTTTGTATCATTTAGTTTATTTTTAGTGTGATTGTGTATCAACTCTAGACTGTTGCATATTTTTTTGTTTAGTCTATGATTGGAGTCAAATTTCACTACATATCTCTTGAAACTTGTGTGGTTCGTGAATTTAGAAATTCATGTATCATTTCACTACATGAATGCTGAACTAATGATTTGGGAAATTCATATATCATGCTTCTTGATTTTGTTTTGTAGAGTTTTTCATTATTTCGAATATCATTACATTATATTTAGAACATCATTGTATTGCTGGTAATGCATTTGGATCGTCTTAGATATTATTACGGGTATATCTGTAACCACTTTATTTGTTAGGAGATTTATTTTTCATTACACACTTGCTATTTTGATTTGATTTTATTGATCTTAGCACATGTTCCTGCAATTGAAATAGGTTTTGTGGAAACCCTGTTAATTGTTTGGGTTGCTGGAAGTTTCAATTGATTAAGCCCTAAAAATTTTACTTATTTTCAGGACAAGATGAGGGAAATCCTTCATGTTCAAGGTGGGCAGTGCGGAAACCAGATCGGATCTAAATTCTGGGAAGTTGTTTGCGATGAGCATGGCATAGATCCAACTGGAAAATATGTTGGAACTTCAGATTTGCAGTTGGAACGTGTAAACGTGTATTATAATGAGGCTTCATGTGGGAGGTTTGTTCCTCGTGCTGTGCTCATGGATCTTGAGCCTGGGACTATGGACAGCGTTCGTACTGGCCCCTATGGTCAGATCTTCCGCCCCGATAACTTTGTGTTTGGTCAATCTGGTGCTGGAAATAACTGGGCAAAAGGGCATTACACAGAGGGTGCAGAACTGATCGATTCAGTTCTTGATGTTGTGAGGAAGGAAGCAGAGAATTGTGACTGTCTTCAAGGTACACATTATCTCCCACCCTTAGTTTAAATATGTCTTGTCTTTGTTGATGTAGTTTTGGGGTTTTAGACATTTATATATTGATTGATGTTTGGATCTTACTTTGGTTAAGATTGATGAAGCAACTCATCAGAAAAAGATATACTTATTTGCCCTTAATTTTTATTGTATTAGTTTCAAGTTGTTTTTGAGCTTCGCATATCCTATTTGGAAAAAGAATATGCTTTTGGGCATATGTTTGAAGAGTTGTTTTCCGGACCATTTAGGAATAATATGAAATGGACTTTAATTGCATTGTGCATGTATCCATACTGTTGAGAGATAATTCATTGCTAAACTAATTTACTTGTTTACCCATTAGTTTCTTGTGATCTCAAGTGGGCTTTGCTTATTTATTTTGAGAAAGATATATGCATGTCGGGGCACAATTTGGTTGTTTTCTGGATCTCTTCAAAACACCAAAGGGACGCTGAAGGGGCTTTAACCGCGTTACTATATACCCATGCTTGTGTTTTAAGTATACTATTATCGTTATGATGCTTGTTTTGTTATATTGTACTAACATTCCCATTTTTTTTGCAGGTTTCCAAGTTTGTCATTCACTGGGTGGAGGAACCGGATCTGGTATGGGCACATTGCTGATTTCCAAAATTAGGGAGGAGTACCCTGACAGGATGATGCTTACATTCTCTGTCTTCCCTTCACCCAAGGTCTCAGACACAGTCGTCGAGCCATACAATGCTACCCTTTCAGTACACCAGCTTGTTGAGAATGCAGATGAATGCATGGTTCTTGATAATGAAGCGCTCTATGATATCTGCTTCAGGACTCTCAAGCTCACCACTCCTAGCTGTGAGTGTTTACTCTCTTATGCTCCTGTGATATGCCTAGTTAATATAATGACGCATTTTCAAATTTTCCACATCTTTATCTTTGTTGTTTCTCATGTTCTGATGAATCAAGTTCGCCTTTTTAACTTCTTGTTTTATAGATATATTGTTATCCTACAGTGTAACAATGCGCCACCCTTGCAATTTACTGGTCATATGTAGCTTAAAGATTGAATCAGTATTGTTTATTCTGGATCTGCCTTGTCGGTACTTCTATTCAAATAGTTGGTTTTGCTTTGTTGCTTGTCCTGGTTAGTAACTACCATGTTTTGGTCCAACCTGGTTAAGTTATTATTTGTCTGGTCCCTGGTGTTCTTTTTTGTGACTTTAGAGTTTAGATGGTGAGGTTAATCGATTGACTGGTCAGTGCAACAATAAGTGGAAGCCTTAGCCAGTTCTACTCCAAGTACTTAATTATGTGTTACTTGTGAGTTGTCTTGCATATCATAATACAGAATTTGGGATTACAGTCATGATTTATTGCAGGTTACAAGCCAGGTAGTTGATCATGATAGCCTTTTGTTTAATCCCCACAGAGTTCCCACAATCCAGTTTTACAATGATTTTTTCACACCCTGTCCTGTTCGATAGAAAAGATATCCATTTTGCGATTGAACAATCATTTTAAGAATCTGCTTAACTGTGCGTATTTTTTCAACTAGACCTAGTGTATGACCAAACCCAGTCAACAGATAGGAGAGTTTGCAAATAATAGAAATGTTAAAATATGTTTTCATAAGATTTGGTGATACTAATTAGGCAGCTTAGTTTTTGGACGCTTACAATGCCCCAGTACTCATCTCTTTTTTGCAAACCTCACAGTTGGTGATCTGAACCACTTGATCTCCGCAACTATGAGTGGTGTCACTTGCTGCCTCCGGTTCCCTGGTCAACTGAACTCTGACCTCCGAAAGCTGGCCGTAAATCTAATCCCTTTCCCTCGATTACACTTCTTCATGGTGGGTTTTGCTCCACTCACCTCCCGTGGGTCGCAGCAGTACCGTGCCCTCACTGTCCCAGAGCTCACCCAACAGATGTGGGACTCCAAGAACATGATGTGTGCTGCTGACCCTCGCCATGGTCGCTACCTCACCGCCTCCGCTATGTTCAGGGGCAAAATGAGCACTAAAGAAGTTGACGAACAGATGATCAGCATTCAGAACAAGAATTCTTCCTACTTTGTTGAATGGATACCAAACAACGTGAAATCAAGTGTGTGTGACATTCCGCCACGTGGTCTATCAATGGCGTCGACCTTCATTGGAAACTCGACCTCTATCCAGGAGATGTTCAGGAGGGTGAGTGAGCAGTTCACGGCTATGTTTAGGAGAAAGGCTTTCTTACATTGGTACACAGGAGAGGGAATGGATGAGATGGAATTTACCGAGGCCGAGAGTAATATGAATGATTTGGTGTCCGAGTACCAGCAGTACCAAGATGCGACAGCTGAGGAAGGATATGATTATGAAGAAGAAGAAGAAGAGGAAGAGCCTCAAGAGGCCTAGTTGTAATCTTTGAGTTGTTTTTGGCTGATCTGTTCTCAGTTATGCTTCTGTTTTGGGATTTGGAATTATGGGTTTTCTAATAGTATGGCATGGCATATCTCTTGTTTGCTCTCATGTAGTTAAAAACTTAGCATGGAACTTGGTTTGTGACTTGTAAACATATTTTGGTGGTGCTTTATATTTCTTAATTTGGATAAAAATAGTTGGTTTGTACTTGATGATATAATACTCCTATTGTTTCGGTTGCGTCGTGCATTCATGGTTTGATCAATTGCTTGCTTCTTGTATATATCTTGATTGTCGATTTAGTTCTTGCAATCACGAGTTGAAACTACCATTTGCTCTTGCATTTCCTCTACCTCCCACTCTTTAATTTAGTTCTTCTCGGCTGCTGAGGGTATGTATAAACCTTAGTTTGTAGTATGTCACCTTCAATGAAGCTAAATGCTTACATTTAAAAAACTATTACCAAAAAAGATTACAAGTCTTCAACATTTATGAGCTCCTTTTTCAATCTCAGGAAACTGAAAGGTGGATCGATCTTGTTTTGTAAGTTCCATCCCATCTGTGGTTACTGGCCATTGATCGAAAAATATAGCAGTCTTGCGATTTTCTTAAAGCTATGAAAGAAGCTGTCGGCATGATAAACCAATAATAGTGTTTCTACGTCCTATTGGCTTTAGAATTGTTAAATATTGGAAAACAAGAGACAGAATTTTATTGCTGGAAACTCAATCACTGACTTATGATAACATGC
>MKEJ01095753.1:0-10772 GCA_001753735.1 Embelia ribes | reverse complement strand
GCTAGGGGGTATGACCCCAAAGGTGACCCATGTGATTCTAACTTTCAATCTCAAGTCATGAGTTTGTTAATAAAACCAATGGGCCAACCCCGTGGGGTTAGAAACAAAATTCTCATTGCTACATGAATTGGATCTCATCGACAAAAGAAACAACCAGAGCACGGAAATTTTGACATGATCCGTGAAATACAATGATACGCATACCAATAACCGTGTGACGAAACTGTACAAACTCTATGTGATTTATGTCGTGTGGGGATTCTGTTTTTAGGAAATATTTTGACACGCTTTATCTAACAAAGTAGGTGTTTACAATTTCCGCTCTCACTCTTCTGTAGTAAAAATATGCTTGACTAGTTATTTGTGCAAAAATTATTGATCATTTTTTACGCAATGGAAATACTTGTTGTTATGCCTGAATGGGTTTCTGTCATTTTAGGCTTTTAGTAGAGGCTTCCTTTTTTCTTGTATTGGTGAATGAAGTAAGACCCATACACATACAAAAATTGAAGAAACTTTCACACCATGTATCAGCCACCTGAAACAACTTTCAGCGAGTTAGAGATTCGTTATTTTTTAGGACAAAAAAAAAAAAAAAATTGATGTGTCGCATTTTTACGGCCTTTGATGAATGATCCATGTCGTATAATGTTACTTGTTAAAGTAATGATTAGTGCTCAGGACAAATAATCTAATAGTCTCATACCAACAAGAAATTGTGATCCGAGTTTTATTAACCTTCTTGATTACAGGATAAAACAAGAAAAGCCAGAAAAACTGAAAAAATAACAATAAATTGAATCTAAGAATGTACATGTTTTGACCTGACTGTTGAATTGAAAGTTGCAATGGGTATGACACATACAGAGCCCTAGTTCTATTGCGAAGTACATCATCACCCAGATCGCAATACAAGTTCTTAATCTCGAAATGCTTGGGAAAATTGTTTCCCAGTGGAGAATGTTTTATAATACGCTGTAGTTTCTCAGGTTTTTAAGGAAAGTCTCTCCAACGACTGATCCATCCTTAACGAAAATGGCAGGATAACCAATTGGCGCCTCCACCCAAGCTTCGGTACCTTGTTTTCTGTATAGTTCTCCTGTCCAAATATGTTTCCAAACACAACTTTCGCCTAAAGGAAAATAAACGTTTACAGTCTTTTTGCCTTTGTCCAGAACAGGCACAACTAGTATCTCCTCACCAACTAAAAATTGTTCATAAGTCAAGCCATGAACGTGCTCGTCTTTTGGATAGTGAAGGAATAGGTGGCGACATACCGGAAAACCTTTCTTACTAGCTTCCTGCTTGAGAAAAAAAAGTAAGACCTTAATTTCTTTGGGAAATGCAATTTTTGAAATATATTTATTGAAAAGAATTTTACGTTACCTTGATAAGTTGGACCCTGTAAAACTTCCAAGCTTTGAACACCTTAGCGAACCTTGCAAAATGTGATAATGTTGTGTGATTTGAGTAGAACTGGCTGTTAATGGATGGTTTATTACCCTGTTTAAAAATAACGAAGGACATTTTAATTTTGTGTTTGACGAAAAATCCTTAAAGGAGACTGATTCTAGTAACACATGCAATTTCAAAAACTCTAACACAACTATTGATGATCATAACAACAGAGACTTATGAATGTTTTTTCTTTGTTTAACAGGAGCGGTTTTGTAACTTTACCTCATGGGTCCGAAAGACGGTGGTGAATGCATTGAGCTCCATCCACCTCATCAGCAACTCCTCACTTCTATGATAATTGAAAAAAGGTAAGTTAACCGTGCAATAACCTCCTATGTCACTGTGATTGAAAGCATATCCCGATAATCCGCTACTAAGCAAGCCAACAACAGCACTCTTTATCCCATCATTTGTTTGCCAACTAACCATTTGGTCGCCTTCCCAGAATAGCATTCCCCACTTAGGGCTATCTCTAAAACCGGCTCTCATGAAGAACACTAATGCTTCTTCTGAGTCTTCTTTATCTTTGCCCACACGGGTAGCTTTCCATTCGTCGACGAACTCCCGGTTTATTTTAGCCCATAATTCTGGGTACTTGTTGTGGGCTGTGATGGGATCTTCACCTATAAAGAGAATGAATGTAAATCCAATTAGTTTAGATATTATTATGGCCATGGGGCTTCCTTGCACCTCAAAATAGTATACCTTTTAGTATTTCTCAAGGGTTAAACTACTGTAAAGTAGACGGAAAATATACTTTTCCGAGAACATTAAGGAAAAAGATACAAAAAGCATACCTTTTAGGGTGTGAAACATATATTTTTTAGTGAAAAAAAGAATTACAAGCTCTACAAATACAGGTTATACTTAGGAAAAAGTTCCATTAGTTATAGCAGCAAAACCAGAAAAAAGCTTTTGATGGTTTCTGTTTTCTTTAAGGAGTTTTTGAATGTCAAACCTGAGTAGAGCAAAGCGTCAACTGGTAAGCCTTCGCCAAAATCAGCCATCCATCCCCTGACACCGCCATCTACCATTTCGTGCAAAATCTTCTTGAACCAACTGGCAGTTTTCGGATGGGTTAGATCCAACATTCCCACATCAAATGCCGTATTAGGTACCATATACAGTTCTCCCTTATTATCTCTCACTAATATATCCAAATCCTTTGCCTCCTTGAAAAGGTTTCTCCTTATGTTTGGCTTCTCATCCATCTGGCACATCAAGCGAACTTGTCAAGTTTGCCAATGAGTTTGCTTGCACTATCTATTACGATTAGAGTTTAATTTCTATACATTGTTTGGTTTACGATTTTCTTACACCGTCAACTTTTAGATGTTTGACGACTAAGCAGGACTCTTAGATATGGTAAATGCAATAATGCTTAGATGTCCGTCATCATAGAGCAACTGTTAGATTGAATTCTCATTCATGCAAATCTATAGTGACTTTTAGCTTATTCTATTTGGGGTAATCGTAATATAAACACAGTAGATGGAGATACAACTGTAGACACACAAATTTTGTGGTCCATAAGTGTCTTAAAATCCAATTAAAGAAAATGAGTCACAAGTCTTGAAGTCCTATTAAAGTAAGAAAGGCCAAGTAAAATGACCTAAAGTAAAAGAGCCAAGTAAAATGGGTTAACTTGTCTTGAAACCCGTTGAATTAATTATGCTCATATTAAAATGAGATAATTAATAAATAAATATTTAAAGAGAATAATTATTAAATTATTATTCTCTTAAGGCAATAAATCAAAAAAATATGCCAAAAAAATATTCCATTGCCTTATTTACTACTCCTCAAATACTGTAAAAAAAGGGTCAATGTCTCATTTCAAAGGGGACCGAGGGCATCAAGCAAGCAAGACACAACAAGTTAGTCTTCAAGCCTAGAGAAAGAATCTCTGAATCTCGAAGATCAACTCTCAAACATTCAAAGAAATCGAAGAATGCCAAGAACAGTTCGTCATTTCTTAAAAAACGCGAAGAACGGTAGCCGGAACGCGAAGAACAACAACCGGATTGTAGATCAAGCTGTTCAAGCCCTTAAATCAAGAATTCTTTAATAAATGCAATTTGATCCGCAATAAGTTATCGAAGCCGCAAATCAAGCGTTTTAAAGTCAAAGTTCATCAATTCTTCAACAACACAAAGAATTCAGAGAACATCAAGCACATTCAAGATCAAGCGCGAAGCCCTTCAATCAAGTATTCTTCAACAAAATCCAGCTAGATCCGCAACAAGCTCTCAAAGTCGTAGATTAAGCATTTAAGGAGAAGAATAAAAGGATTACATTTCTTATAATTAGAAATTACAGAGAATTGTACTCGATCAAATTCAAATTAATAAAATTATCTTGTTTCCTCAATTTTCTTGTCTTATTATTAAGATTAGTGATTTTGTGCATTACAACAACTTCTCTTATCTAATAATGTATCAAAACTTTTCTACTTGCCATGTTAAGAATTCCATCAAATTTTCTATGGTAACAAATGATGAAGTCTTAAGCTCTTTAGATTTTTTAATGTGATCGAAATTATATTTTATTGTTTAAAGATTATCACCGGAGATAGGCAGGGATTGCAGTATGTCATCACTTGAATATGCTGTGCTCTAAGATCTTTAATTAGCTGATGCCACCCTGCGTACCTTGTTGTATCCACTTCCCAATTCCACCAAAGCTGTGACCCGATCACCGTCTTCCTCTGACCTACCCAGTCCTGCATCGTAAATGCAATGAAATATTTGTAACTGTGCTACTCAAATGTTTTTACGTAGGTGTTTACATTTTTTATTACCAGAATACTGAATATAGTTATATCTCACATGATTGGACTATTCATATATTTCTTGCAGGCAACTCAAGCCATTGAGTATGTTGATTAATGCACTTATATTCGGTTGATTTTGTACCTGCAACCAGAACGCTGAGATGGGAATATCATACGACTGCAATTCATCCCAAATATCACGAACTAAATCTGTTCCACCTTGCATTCCAACTATAGCCCCGGATGTAATCCACTCTGGAAGCTCTGGGGGTCTCCCAATGGCTTCGGTAAAATGCTCAACAAACTCCAAAGGTGAAGTCCCATGTAATATTCTCCCTTGCACAGAGTCTCCATACATCTGAAACATTAGTATTCTTAATTTTATGAAATTTCTATGGATCACTACATCTGTAACTTCATTCGGCTCATAATTCAATTGGGCTTCTAGATTCAGCTGTGAAGCGCATTATGGGTTATCAAATGTTACCTGTATCTGAACTCTGTCATGTCTTGTTAGATCGAAAACCGAATAATTGTATCCTTCAAGGTAAAGAGACTTCATCTGTGATGTTATATAGAATGGCGAAGGAGCATAGGTAGTACTCCAATCTCCGCCCGCCCTGCATTAGAAAACATTCATTTTGATTATCTAGTGAGTAGTGATTAATGATCCAATCTTCTTAAAAAAGGGAAATATAAAAATCTTACCTATAGCTAACTAAATTAGCTGCAAAGGTAATTGGTTGATCCCCTCTTCCAATCCCTTGTTCTTGAACAAAAATAGGTACCCTTTTCCCTTTGAAATCCATGTGCGAGAATTGCTCTCCAAAACCAAAAAATCTCTCATTTTTTGCACTCGAATATGTAAGAAAAACACGATTGAAATCTTTACACTCGGGACCTGTCATGATAAAATTTTCTTCGCTCGCAGATGAAGCATTGAAAATGGCTTTTGGCTTTGAGAGACGAAAACCACCTATTCGACGTCGCTTGATCTTCCCTAGCCTTCTCGAAAATCCATGGTAAGTTCCATAAGTCCGTGCAGAAACTTTTTGCTGGTTATTAAAATTGGGTTCTCCAAATTTTACTTGAAACCCGATTTGGTTACCATTTTTCTGATCGAACAGGAACCAATATTTAGCCGAAATGAGATCATTAATAATACCCGGGTTCGGACTTTTCTTCTTCTTCCTTTTTTTGAAAACTTTGCCTGTGATAAGCAACATTGGGAAATTAATTCCATTTTCCTCTATTTTAAGATCTGGATCTTTTATCTCCGTTTCATATTCCAACCGATTAATCACTCGTATATCTTCAATCATCTGATGATTACATACCAAATGAACATCTCCATCTTTAATAACAAATGACCCTCTACTCTCTTCCACCTCAGTTTCAGCCATAGCTGCAGAGATAAAAGCCTGGCCGGATATCGTCGACCATATCGCCCTTGTGGGTTCGGATTGATGGGAAACCGAGAGAAACCCGCCATTTGTCGGTCTCCAAGTTAATTGGAAATCATTGCCAATGGGAAAAACTTGATGTGAAGAGAGTTTTTGAGGTTTGAAATAGAGAGTTCCTTGGATGAAAGGGAGAGATCTTGGTGCTGATGGGAAAGGGTTATTGAGATGTTTGTGGTGCTTTTTGGTGATTTTCAAAGTTGGCATATTGATTATGGAGAATGGTTCATGAAGTTGTATTCATACGTATATGCATACATATATAGTTATTTGCCCCTACCAACTTGCACTTTATTCACATGTGATGATTTGACTTTTGGAAATAATTCCCATAGAAATTGTCTATACAAAGCTAATTTCATTTTGATAATCATGAAGGGATTTGTCTTTGCTCCATTTCAATTGTCCATTTAATTCTCGTTAATTATGTCTTATTGTGGCCTATTAATATGATTACAAGTGACATTAAAATTACGGAGTTCATTTTATTCTCTTTTTGGTGTACTGATTTTTATAAACAAGCCGATTAGATACATATACATATGAAATACGAATTTTAATCATATTTGTCATGCATTCAAACCACCTGTGTATAAAATTTTGTATAACAGTTTAAGAATCTATTTTATGAAGGTATTAGTCCCTACTTGAGGTTAATTATTTTCTTCGGAAGAGACTAATTTATAGCCCCTTATTAAACTCGTGATTTGTACCTATAGAGTTTCTTGGAGAGGTTGTATTCAACCTTAAAATCGCTTAATCGTAAACTAGTGGATTAGTTACGAAACTATAGGGCTATCGACAAACGTTCTTTTGACATAAATTTTGTGATAAATCAGCTGTGTACCCTCGTTTCACCTGTAACCATTAGATTTTCTATATTTTCCGTACACATGAGTTTAATTGCCTAAGATCTTGTTCGCTTATTAATAACTTGATTATGTCTATATAATAATAGTTAGAAACAATGCGTGTGATAAGCCGTATTAAAACCAAGAAACATAAGACTATTTCTAGATTAGAGCCATGTAAGAATCTTATCTTGGAAATTTAAAAATTCACTTGTTCAATGAGATCTTTCTAATGGCAGCTAAGATAGAATTTTTTGTTTCTTTTCTTTCCACATTTTTTTTTTTATTTGACTCTTTTTTATTCAATGTTTTCTTTAAATGCATACTCTGAGGTTCCTATAAGAACAAATTAATTTTCTTGTCCTTTCTTTTTTATGCCATCCAAAACTGCTAAAAAGCCATCATATTTGAAAAATACAAAAATGAAGATTCCCATAAATTGAGGAAATTCCTAATTTTCTTGTTTTGGTCACTGAACCTTCCCTAGATATGAGTTCTATTCTGAACACTTATTGACATTATGAATGGGGCCGTATTTCCGTCCAGATTCTAATTGTGTATCTCTATTATTATCATTTTATTTTATTTTTTATTTTTATTGTGGGCTAGTCAAATAATTCATTTTTTTTCTCCTGACATACATGGCCTGTAAAATATATATTTATATTCCAACCAAATTTCTTGCCTTTTCACTAATACAAATTATCAGGCTACTTCAATCAACCAAAATGCTAGTTGTCTAATTTCTTCAATTTAGTTTTATAAATTTGGTGTTAATAAATTTTATTGAAATCAAATGACAATAATAACATTAATCAAAGACAAAATAAAGAGTTTGTCACTATATATTTTGTAGTTCTAGTAATTTATTGTCATAAATGATCTAGGTTCTTGAATTGGTAATTTTTACCATATAAACTAAAAAGGAGGCTACAACAAGAGGGGTTTTATTTCCATTGCGATGCTAATAAGTTACTTTTCTATGATATTATAGTTGGAAATGAACTCGAATAAATATGAACATAATACATCATATCGAGACTCCGAATATAATTTGAAGTAATTTTGCCAATTTACAACACATGGATGGGGCCGAAGAATTTTGTTATAGGTAACTTCAACACATTTAAAAAAAAAATTCATACTACAACATTTTTTATCGTGAAATTAAGCTAAAAAGATAAAAGATTTTTTTATGAAATTATTTTGTTTCTATAGCAATTGTGGGCACTCAATGAGTTTTCCTTTCTTGTAAGCAATGTTCTTTGAAATTATGCACCAATCCATGCTTTAGAACAAGGTTCAACCAATTCTTTTTTCTCCAATAAGTTAGGTAACTAAAGATCATGAGGTTGACCGCAATAAGTTTACGAATATTGATATGTACCAAAAATCATATTCAGAAATTGAATAATAATTTATGAAGCTGTAACAAGCCTAATCCATCTTTTATTATAAAATTAATGCATAAATATGACCTTTTTACAATTTCGCTAATTTATTTTCGAGGCATGATCATTTTCCTGAGTTGGCATCAACTTACCATCGCATCCACTTTTACTCCCTTGTTTTTTCAATTATAATAATACACCCCTTAGGCTTTTGGGTCATATTTTCATGGTGACTAGAATTTGTTTGGTTGTAATTTTTAAGCAAATAAATCAACTTATTTCTGGTTAAAAAAAAATCAGACATATTCAGATTACAATTTCTAACTTATTTAGGCCAAAACAACAAATAAATTAAGCACTTCAACTTAAAAGTTGAGCAGTCAAATATTGTCTAACTTTTTACCAAATAAACTAAAAAAGTATAGCGTGTACGCTTCCATCAAACAAGCCCCAAGTAAAGAAGACAAGAAAGAGAGGAGCCAGTCGCTATTCTAAACCAGATGATCAGACAAACACGGATGAAAGATTTACCTACTTTCCAAAGAAACGAAAACGAAAACGAAAACAAAAAGTAAACCTGATTATACTTTTCATAACATTAGGCAAACTATATAGAGAACTCAAGTTCGATGCAACCATCGATCAGTATGACTGGCAAGTAGAGCATGTTCTTGAAAGATGAAAATTTGAATCAGAAAAAGAAGAAATCTTACAGATAGTCTCTGAAGGACGAGAACAAACTGTTTTAGCTTCTAAATCAAGAAATCAAGTATTTGAGCAGGACCACTTATCCATACATCTTACCTAAATCATGAGATAGTCAAATATGTACTTTCATATGTGCTATTATATTATTCTACCTGGTTACTTTCGTCGCGAAAAGGAACATTTACCATGGAGAAGGAATAAGCCAAACGGGGCATCTGTATTCTAAAAAGCCACAACTACCACCCGAGTGCATTGTTATGTAAATATTGCTTTTCAAATTGTAAACGTGAATGTAGTCCCTCACGTACTTCTCACCACCCGAGAAACACCAATCCAAATTGTCTCGAGAGTCATAGATGCAATCCGCCATGAAATAAGTAGCTGCTACGCATGAAGAGGAGGCCGATAGACAACTATGTTCGTCCACAAATAGCACACGATCTCCCAAACTCTCCATTTTCCTCCACTCCTGAGAAAGCAGATCTAATCTGTAAACAACCATTTTCCCAACATGATAGCAAACCAGTAAAAGATCGTCACACGATTTGACCAAATATAGTTTTTCCCAACAGGTTTCCTCCACTGGGGGCCAAATATAGTTTTTCCCAACAGGTTTCCTCCACTGGGGGTGAAACGAAACGACTAGCGGTTGGTGGCTTTTGTTCATCAATCTCAATAACAGCAAGCGTTCCATAAACAGAAAGGCCCAAAATCTTGCCCTTGTAGCACACGAAACTGGCGAATCTTAATCGAGATTCAACCGTAGTCCACGTCGTCTCCCCCAATTTCGCGAAAGCCAAACTATTACATGGGCCGTAAATTACAAATACAAGAAATTCGGTTCCCAGTTTGAGTACTGAGGCTTTGCGTACGAGGTCAAACCAATCTACCTTCAAGCTAGCCAGCTTTTTTAATGTCGAAATTGAGGGCAAATTGTATTTTGCTCTAGTGATAGGGTTCAAAAGTTGAATGTTTAAATCGGGACTGATCATTATGAGCCATCCGTAAGAAGAACCCCAAATCCTCCGATCATGAGCCTTGGGGAGAGGAATTTTCAGGATCTTATTCTTGTATAAACTGAAGCAAAGTTCACCATTCTGGTTAGCATCGAGCATTAGCCATGGGATTTTGGGTCCTGAGAGCCAGGCCTTGTCCTGATAAACCGATCGCCATGATTTGCATACGGAAGAAAATGCAAGAAAATCTTCAATTTTATCTAGCCGATTGGCAACCTCATTGATGATGTCATATGGAAGTAGGGACCACATAGTTACTACAGATTTCTTGATTCGGAAAAGAAACAAATATATGGAAGTGTTAGGCTTTGCAGAAATGAATCATTTATATCATACGTTTAAATATCAATCCAATCACATGTGCATGTGCAATTCAACTTTTTTAATTGCGTAGCAGCGAGACTTGAACCCAGGACCTCCGCCTCTTATGATACCATGTTAATTGATGTGCAACCATCTCCTTAACTAACAACTTAAGATGGTAGGGAGCATATTATATTATTTATTATATTCAACACGCCCTCACACTTGTGGCATGTTTTTTAAGTCAAACAAGTGCAATCTAACTTTAATTTAGTAGTAGTGAGATTTAAACTTGTGTGACCACCTCAGCTAAAAACTTAGCAGTCAGAGACGAATTATGTTATTTATTGGTATATTCAACAAGTGTATCGTCTCATTGTTTTTGCTTTGAAGAGGGACAGAGAGGACAATGGCCTACTTTAGCATACATTGTTCCTGGAAACTATTTTCAGTTATGGATAGTTGAGACTGCAGAAAGCACAGTTAATGGATCGATTCCGAAAACAGTTTTCTGCTACTACAAGAATGCGAGTTTTGAACTTATGGAAAAGAGCTTTTGCCACTCTCAGATTTGTATTTGAAATGGATGTTGAAATTAGGGGGGGCCGGCGGGGCGGGGTGGGGGGAGGACTTAAAAACTAATGGAAACAAGAACAGAAACTAGAAAAATATAAAATTCTGAGACAAAAGCAATCACACCAGCTTTGAAATAGAGACATCAGTTAAAAACTTAAAACACCTCCTTGAGAGCACTTATGATTTGGGACTTTACAAGAGCGCACCTGATTTTCCTTATTTACATTACTAATCCC
>MKEJ01095749.1:0-20146 GCA_001753735.1 Embelia ribes | reverse complement strand
TTAATAGAAAAATTGTGAATATTGAAATTTTCAATTGCGAAATCTATTGTAAACTTTCTGCAAAGTTTTCTAGAATGTGAACATTTCAAATGAAAAATTATATTAAATAAGATTAATTTAGTAAAATTACCAATTGTAGTGAAATCTAATTTAATAATAATTTTGGGTATTTTAAAATAGAAATAGTGACTAAAAAAATTGACAGAGAAAATAACATTTTTTTTTTAAAAAACACGTTCTGGTTAATTTTTAAAATATGAATATTTATAATGAGTAATAAGGCCTCTCTGTGCTGACTCTAGTTAGGGCTATACACATTTACATTACATAAAATACATACATATATATTTGTAGCTCGTGTTTGGGTGATGATGGCTGAGGGGTCGAACAAGATTCAGAAAAAGGGTAACATCACCCAACAACACATCTATTCTCTGCTTCAGAGGTTTTCAATTTGCTCCCCCATTTTTTTTCTCCGAGTTTTTTGATTTTTTATGCACTGTCTGTATAGCTAAAAGTTAAAACTATATTGCTAGATGCATTTATTTAATTTCAATTATTTGGTTACAACTTTGCAAATTTGTATAATCATTGGCGGAGAGGGGGCAAGTGCCACAACCTCCGGCCTCCGAAATTTTTATAGGATTTATATGTAAAGTTCAATTTTTTTTTTTATATTCCACTTATCCTACACAGAACAAAGGACCTGGCCCCACCAAACAGAAAATCGTGGGTCCGCCACTGTGTATAATTTTTGTGGTTTGGATTAATTAGGAACTCATGTGCGTACATATGATTATACATTTTGTTTCATTTCAGGTATTTGGGAGAATTTTTAGTATATATATGTAATGATTGTGATTAACTAGACTTACACTGGGTATATAGCTAGATAAAATTTATTCAGAAAGTATGTAATGGTAACAAAAACCAAACATTTGAGAAGATAAGTGTCAGCTTTAGGAAAGAAAACCAATATTCCATTGGAAAATAAGTAATTTTCGAAGACCAAGATGAAAATCCCCTTAAACTCGTACCTTATGTGACAATTTGGCTTTAATTATTTTTGTTTTTTAAGTAAAGTATGTTGCGAAAAACAACCATTTGTGAAGGAAGAATGATATTGTAAAGGAAGACCTCTATCCATAGAATTAACTGTACAGGGAGTGAAATTTCATTAGTAGTACTTCTTCTAGTATCCCCTTCAGTATTGTTTAAAGGTTTGGTCCTCCCATTTATGTCATGGATTTGAAATCCACAGTTAACTTGTTTAATCTTCAACTGTGGAGTTCGTGTAGCAAGTGAACGACTTGGTTCCTTCACACAACGGCGCTAACATTGCTAATTTATGTTATTAGATGAAACTTGAAATTCATTGTTAACTTGCTGTAAACAAATGAGTTTTTACTTTTTTTAGACTTTTAATGGTTGACTACTTTCTGTAATTAACTGAAATCAAAGATATTATATTTTTCTTTGTGTGTGTGATTGTTGTGACTTTACAGGTACTCGGTCACGACAGTGCTCACATTGCTAAAGGAAGTTGCTCAATCTGCTGACATAAGGATTGATTGGAAGTAATTGGTGAAAAGGACAGCTACTGGGATAACCAGTGCGAGGGAGTATCAGATGCTTTGGCGGCATTTGGCCTATTGCCATACTTTGGATGAAAAATTGGACGAGGGTGCTGTACCTATGGTTAGTATTGAATGATCCAAGAAGAAGCTATGTAGAGGGTTAGACACGTAGATCTCTAGATGAAAGAGTTTGCTTTTCTTTGCTTCTAATACTGAATGGTAGAATTATCTAAAAAGTGAAACTGTTTGATTTCTTTGTGCATGATTATCAACTACACAAGCTGATCAGTTATTGTTTTAAATGTATAACCGAAACCATGTTTAATAGGAAAGGTTGCAATTTTCAAAACTGAATGGGTTATTTCACTGCCAAAATATCTGAACTGCTGATCGAACATTTTTTTGCATATGTATGTGCTTTAGAAAGTAAAATCATTTTTCCCTTTCCTTTTGAAGGAGGGGAGGACGGATTGATGTACCCAACGGTGGGTTCTTTCTTGCATAAGTTTTCTGTCAGAAAATAAATATGATGTAGAATGTACAATATCTCTGCATTTATTTTAATGTTTTCTTGGTAAAGTTACTCATTTTAAAGTATTTTTAGTTTTGGCTGACAGGATGATGACAGTGACTTAGAGTTTGAGTTGGAAGCTCTTCCCCCCATTAGCAGTGATGCTTCGACAGAGGCTGCGGCATGTGTAAAGGTAAAATGAATGACATAGTGTTGTAAACTTGAGAGACAAGTGTTGACAAAAAAGAACTTTTTTACTGAGGTAGAATGGCATGATGAAAACATATGAACTAATTCAAATCAAAGTATGCGTAGGATAGTTAGTGGGTGTGGCCTCTCTGGATCAAATACTGTTCAAACTATGATATGTGCTTCTATCATCTTATTTTCAGCTTATGTTGTAATAATTATTTCTTGTTAGCAATTTGCTCTACAAGTATATTGTTCAGTTGAACCTAAGAAATATATACTTACTTTGTTAGGTTATGATTGCTTCTGCATCACTAGTTGATTCCATTCTTAGCTCAGCAGTTGAGGCCCCGTTAACAATTAATATACCATCTGGTTGGTCATCTAGCACTTCTTCAGAAAATCCACAGCTGCAAGAGACTAATATGACAGTTCCTGTTTTAGTCCCAAAACAATCCGTTACCCTGTCCAGAGTCCCATCTGTTGAAGCTTTAGATGCAATTGAGTCAGCAGCTGCAAACCTGCCACCTCGGAAAAAACGAAAACCATGGTCGAAAGAAGAGGATGAAGAACTGATTGCTGCTGTGCAGAGAAATGGTGAAGGGAATTGGGCTAACATACTCAAAGGAGATTTCAAGGGCGATAGAACTCCTTCCCAGCTGTCTCCTGTTGTCTCACTTTTTTTTCCTTCTCGACTTCAAATCTCTCTCTCTCTCTCTCTCTTCCTTCTAGCTTGTTTCCAGAAAGCATTTCTCAATGCACGGATGAGTGTAAACTATACGAAATAACCTTAATTTAAGTAAAATTATAGTGGAGCACTTTCCTTATTTGAGAAATTAGTGAACACTTTAATAATGTTAATTGCCAACGGGTTCCCCGATATGTCCTCTATATGGATTCAGTTTATGGAGTCCGTTAAACCAGGACATGTTGCAAACAATTTTGTAATGCTTAAAACCCTGAAATTACTTGTGATGACTAGGGTTGGCCAAGAAAACCTCTCCTGGTAAGACTCTTTTGGTGTCCTCAATTAGGTTAGGGGACGGTACAAGAAACCTTATTGACTGCGGACCAAAATGGTAACTATTGGGAGGAAATCAGGAATCATGGTTAATTTTTTTTTTTGTATTTGATGATATATTCTGAATTGGTGTATTGTCTGTTAGGAGCATCATGCAAGTGAATATGGTCTTTTTATCTTGCAAGCGGCATATATTTTCTTATTTAGAAACAGGAATTGTTCCGAGCGAAAGCCTTTTTTGTGTATTTATTGTGTCCAATGGTGGTCATGAAATTGATGCTTACAGTCATCTATTGAGTTTACAATTTTCAGCTGTCACACTTTGCATATTGTAGCATAGTCATTACCAAGAAGTTGCGCTGAAAGATATTTTGAATGACAAGTGATATTTGTTTTTGAGTACATTAGGATGCTGTCTTCTTTGTTTCCATCATAACTGTTCTTGAAGTAGAGACCAGTTCTGATCTTTTATTGATTAATAATGATTCTCTGTTGCCTTCTTTGATTTATGCAGAGGTGGGCGATTATGAAAAAGCGCAAGGAAAACTCAAGTATTGGAGTTGCCCCACAGCTTGCTGACTTTAATGCTTTACGGAGGGCTTTTCATATGGCTCTTGACATGCCTGTAGGAGACAACTCGAAATCAACTATTTTGAATGGAACAGGTGATATTTTTTTTTTGATAAGTAAATGGAAAAGGTGATCTTTTGCTTCTGGACTGTCGGTAGCATGCTCATTATGGAAAACTTTGAAAGTCCACAAAAGTATGAAACTAATGAACCCAAAAAAATTTGGCTTCTAAAGAATTGACAGGCATGCTTCAATAGCTATCCCTGATATCAAATTTATTGGCAGCAAGTTAAGTTGGTCCTTGTTGCTCTAGGAGAGGCTTTAGTAGGGGACATGCTATTGTTGTCTTGTATCCGGGAGCGAAGACAGGTGTAGTTGTGTAGCTGGATGTACCTAAAATCGTGTCTTGTGGAGACCTTGGAGCCCTCATCTAACCATTGTTCTTATAAATTTGGTTTTAATTAATAACCACCCCCCGCCAATCTTGCCTTTAGATCCATGGCTGACAGTAAACCCGTGGTGGTATAGTGAGTATAGTCTCCCAATCCATAGACCTATGCAAATGGATCAATGACTCTGAGGTGGCCCTTAAGGGATATCTACATAGCGAGGATTCAAACTTGTTGAATGCGCACAATGTTAATTAGTTAAAAGAATGAAACTTGCATTGGAAATGCTATATTGTTGTATCAACATGTATTAAGAACACGGACGGTCTAATCTTTTTATTGAACAGTGATCATAACAATATTGCTTCGTTTGTGGCGACTTTTGGATTATATTTTATTTCGAGAATTTTTTGGAAAGAAATTCATTTTCTTTTTGCCTATTGAGCGATCGGCGGGGCACATAGCTCCTGCACTGTGGGGTATAATATACACAACCTTATCCTTGTTTCTAGAGAGGTTATGGAGGATATGATGTGCACATTGTAGGGTCTAGGGAAGTGTATGATGTACACAACCTTACCCTTATCGAGAGAATGAACCAAAAATGAAATCCAAATGTTACTTCCATTGCACATGGTATAAATGATCGAAACATAAAAAGAGATGACAACAAGCCATGAGAAATTGAAGGCAAGATCTGTACAAGACTAATAAAATAGGTAACGAACAAAAGGGTTCCCTTACCTTTCTAAGCCTACTTATCCTTGTTGGCAATGGGTTTTGCAAGGCCTATTGGTCTTCCACTGTCTGTCCTTTGCTTCTATGTTATGTTTCTGTTTGTAACTTTATGAAAAATGGTGTCTCAAAATGTCAGTATTTCTGTTTTCCAAGTGAGTTTATTTTTATATAGAATTTAATTTTAATCTACCGACGGTGTCTTGATTTTCATACATTAGCGGGCTTGGATTAAAGACGTGTATTTATGGTGGTCCCACATGTGTACAAATGTCTTTCATCCAAGGCTGATGGTGTTTGGAATTCCTTCACCGACGGTGGATGAAAATTAAACTCTTTTATATATTGCTTGTTCACGTCGACAAAGCTAACTTTCAGTAGCTAAATCTTCTATTTTGGAGGTTTGAGGTTTTAGGTGTCAGGCCACCTTTGAAGTATTTAGTACTTCAGCATTTTGATTTCACTTTCATATTTATTTGCAAGTGACCAATCTGCAAATCATATATACAGGTGGAACAAATCCAAACACTATAACTACCCCCATCAACTCAATACGGCCCATTGCTGGTGAACCTTCACAACTGGGTACACAATCCCAATATCCTTATCGACAAGATTCTGACCCTACGACCTCATCGAAATCTCGGCATATGAACTCGATGAAAACATCAACAAGCAGCCCTACCCTCAGCTTGGATGCTATGGTTAAAGCTGCTGCAGTTGCTGCAGGGGCCCGCATTGCTACCCCATCAGATGCTGCAACACTGCTTAAAGCTGCACAGTCAAAGAATGCAGTCCACATCATACCTAGTGGGCCCAATTCGATAAGATCATGTGGTCCCAATAACGTAAATTCATTGCCTCCTAATGTACACTACATTCGTACTGGACTGGTAAATAGATCGACTTCTGGGCATAATAATGTAATAACTAATGCCTCAAGGCCTGGTGGAACTCATCAAGCACAGTGTCAAATAACTAAACCTTCATTAGCAACAGCTCTGACAAATCCGAGACAGACTGCAAATGAATCTAATTCACTAAAAGAGAAGGTTTGCATAGAAGCTTTTGTCTCAGGAAGTGGTCCGGCAGAGCAGATAATAAAATCTGCTGCTAGTGTATCATGTAATGAAGCAAAAGATAACACCCAAGATCAAGCTATGGCTAATGACACGAAAGAGCGAGCTCAGGAAGATCCAAGTGCTTTACCTGGCTCAGAAACACATCTTGAAACTGAAAACAATAATGTTGAGAACCCAAGATGTTTGTCACCTTCAAAGGTTGATGGGGAAACTGATATAACTGGCATAGGGGCCAAAAACAGAAGTGAAAAAGGGGAGGCTGATAAGAAGATTGAATTGGCAGTTGCAGAAGAAAGGGAAAACAAACCAACTGCTGAGGAAAAAGTAAGTGAAAAGAGGGAGGAGAATAGGATGATTGACATGCCAGTTGAGGAAGAAAGAGACGACAAATCAGTAGCTGAGAAAAATGGAACTGAAATGGAGGGGAATAAGATGATTGAAATGCCTGTTGAAGAAGAAAGAGAAAAGGAATCAACAGCTAAGGAAAATGCGAGCTCGGATTAGAAACCAACAAGTGATGAAAATAAGGGAAGTTAAAGGTTAACGCAGCTCCTGGAAACAGAAATGAGGAGAACTAAAAACAGCAGTAAGACTGCTAGCTGTATCTGCTAACGCTTTTTGCCCTTGGTTTGCCCTTTCCTTGTCAGTCAGGTAGCTCCTTCAACTAGACAAGACTGTTGGGATGTGCAATTTGCTATTTAGGCATCAATGAACAAAATATCTAAGAATGGACCATGATTGTTTATAAATGTTTAGATTTAGCCTCTTGGCAAATATATCTGTATCATTCATTTATAGCACCATCTTTTTGTTCTTTTAATCCCCAATGAAACTAGTATGTATGAGATGATATTTGTTTTTAAGATGTTTAATTTTGACTTTTTAAGGATAAGACTGAATTAAACATCACGATAGAAAACTTGCGGAGAACCATGTTTTGTGTTGCCCATAGTTGTGATTCAACCTATTAAAATTAATTGAATGAGAAAAACTACAAGGGAATTTACAGAACCAAGTCTACTTCTGCACTGAGTGCATATCGCTGTACTGTTTCTGCAATGCTGGACTCATGCAGTGAAACAGCGACTGCTTCTGCTTCTTTAACTTAACCCCAAACAAGAATGACCTCAACGGAACTTTAGATCGGGTTGACGAACTCGTACTACTTTTTTTGTTTTCTGTCAATGAAACTCCGAGATCTTCTCCCAGATTTGAAATCGTTTTTGCGATTTCACATTGCAATTCTTTAACTCGCTCAAGCCCTAGCTGTAGTTTCTGTGCGACTTGGTTATTCTCTTGTTTCATGTTCAGAATCTCTCCCTGGAACTTGGCAGCCTGGTAATCACTCATCCCATTCTCTTCCTCTTTATTTTCTGCATTCGAGATTGATGATATTTCTCCTTGAAGCCTTGATAGTGATGCTAATCTATGCTGCAAATCAAATTCTAGTAAAGAATTTTGTTCTAACCAAAGGGTTAATTCAGTTTGAATTTCTCTCAGGTGGTTGTAAATTGGACGAATGTCTGAGTTTGAAGACCGGTGTTGTTTAAAACCTCCGTCTTGCCTTTTGGTTTCCCTGAGTTTCATTAACTCGTCCTGCAAGTCCTCCACTGAAGTCTGAAATTTCTGTACTTGTTGAAACGAGGTACTGAATCTCAACCAGAACTCTATATTTTCTTCCAGCAATCCGTCAATATCTGACCTAAACTTCTCCTCAACTGTCAAATTCACATATGGTTGGTCAATAAAGACCACTCTTTTCTTTCCTTGTTCGCCATTTTCTGGAGAAATCTTTGTTTGTTCTGTACCTTCCCCTTTTTCTTTTCTTTGTACAGATTCAAATATTTGTTCATCTAGTAAATTAGGGGCATGCTTTTGGTTCAAAGTTGGAAAGGAAAAGGTTAAGACCTGGGAAATAGTTTCTAGTTTTATGCTTTGCTGATTCGGAGAATCTGTTGAACTGATCTCTGGATTTTCATCCAGACATACTTGGAGTAAGTCTAGTTTTCTATATAGAGATTGTATCTCTGCATCTTTCAATGCATTTGCGCTCTTCAACTCCTTTATCGTAGACTCAGATTTGAAGAGGCTATCGTGAGTTTTCTTCTCTATTTCACCGAGCTGCTTCTTTGTTTCCTTATAGTTTCTCAGAATAGCAGTGTACTGCTGCAACAGTACCTTTTCTCTATCTTCCAATCCATTAAGAAACAATTCCTTCCAATCCGGTTGATCGTCCTCTTCACCTTCTCGTTCTTTCAACACTGCATTTTGATCTTTGCCCACCTTATGGAGAACAGTATTGTGAGTACTTGGATCTGACTGAATCTGTTTCTCATCCACTTGAGCTTTTAGTTCTGGAAACTGATCTGGAGTGTCATATATACTCTCATCTTTAACTGTTTTTCCATGTTCTGAAATTAGTTGATCATCACCAGGAGCCGCAATATCATCTTCTTTTGAGTTTTTTCCTACCCCTAGAAGACTATCTAGTGGATTATTAGAGTTGGACTGGACAAAACTTCCTCCTCTGACATTATCAAGCTCCATGGCACTCTTGTGCTCTTTGTTTAGACCCTTTGGAACTTCTTCGGTTGCTATAATCTGAGATTCCGTTAAAAGATAGTAAAAGGGATTTCTCGTGTTAAATTCTAGATCTTGATTCTCATATCTCTCACCTTTTCCTATTTTCACATCTTTTGAGGCCACGAGATCATCAACAGGAGCTACTGTGCTCTCATGCTTTTTGAACCCTTCATCACAATCAAACGGGTTGAAACTGAAAAGGCTTTGTCCGGTCATTTCGTTGTGACCATGAGAATTAGTGCCGTTTGTTTCAGATCCCACTTTATTCTCTTCTACCACATGTCCATAGTGATCAGATATTGCTTGAACATTTATGAAAAGATCATCAAGGGAGCTATTTTGATCTGCATGAACAAAGTTCTCTTTGGCTTTGATTGGTTCACTTTGATTACAGGCATTATCCGCCTTAAGTGCTTCTTCAATACCCATGATTTTGGAGATCTCTGAATCATGGCCACAGGATATCATGTTAGAATTGGATTGCATGAGATTATTATCTTCAGCTATCATAGTTGTGTTTTGATATGCAATCTTATCATCCAACTTCTTTGAATCTTGACCAGAAGCTATTGTTACCTCATTTACTTTGATCCCCATTTCAGGTTTGGTAACCAGTACATCACTTTTCTTTTCTTCACCACTGACAGTAGCACTGTTCTCCAGATTCGGAATCTGTGGAATAGTGTCAGCAGATGCTAGATCTTTACTCAATTGTTCTATATTCTCAACCTCCTCGTCTTGTTTCACAGTTTTCAGCTTCTCGGAGAGATGATTAACGGTGAAACTTGCTTCAGTAAATGATCTCTGCAGATTCTGGGTTTCATTTTTAAAACTCCGGCTGAGATTCTTAATCCTGAGCAGCTCATGCTCCAGCTCTACTATCTTATCATTCTTACTATACGACCCGTCGATTAGATCTTCCTTATCCTGCTCTATGCTCTGAATCTGAGCATGAAGTTCATTTGTTTCTGATCTCAATCTCGTCACCCGTGCACTTTGAGAAGACAATGCTGTTTCTAGAGTGATGACCTTTTCAACAAGGTCGTCTATTTTCTCCGCCATTTCGGACATGCTGACAGAGGTGCTGGAATTTGCTTGTATCTGTTCATTGATCTTTTCCCTCAACTTTTCGAGCTCATTTTCCTTCCCCTCCACGCTATCAACTTCTTTGTCTAAATCAATTTTCTCAAGAAGGGGGTTGTCATTTGTTTGGTCACCTAAATTTTGCTTGAGAACAGCTAACTTTTCTTGTACTTGTTTTACCCTTTCATACTCCAATCTTGCCTCTTCATAAGACTGCTTCTCTTTATCCTGCAACCGAACCAATGCCTCTTGACAAGTTCTCAAGGCTATAGCTGCCATTAAAGTCCTAGCTTCATCATCTTCGATAAAGGTACCTATACCATACTCATCTTGCAAATTGTTGACTTGGCTTTGCATTTTTGCAATATTCTCCTCAATCTCCCAATATTTCGCAAGCCCATTTTCATATAAGCTTTGCACATACTCCTTCTCGGTTTGAAGCCCCAAAATCAATTTCTGAAGTTCATCAATTTTTTTAAGTGCCTCTTCTTTCCTCATCCCAGATTTTGTATCTGTCTCACTGTTTGGAATATTAAACTTGAGCAATCCCTTCTTTGACATTAGTCTGACAGGGGCTTTTGCTCTTTTCTGCAGATTGGTGTTATTTTTAGGAATATTTATTTTTGGGGCAGTAGGCAAATTCTGGGATATTTTTTCGCTATCGGTTGAATGAGTAGATGATATTGATAACGTTTCATCTTCGTCATCCATGGTTAGTTGAACTTGTTCAGGGTACACTGTGGCGATTGTTCGGTTTGCAGTTTGTAGCTCTTTCGATAGGTGATCGTATCTCTCTGCAAGAGCTCGGTATCCTCGGAAGGAGTCTTCCACGAAATTTAGAAGTTCTGGTCTCTTCCGATAATACATCTCAGCCTTTTGGGCGAAGGAATCACCATCCTCTTCAATGATCTTAAGTATGTGTTCTACCTTTTCTTCCATATCTGTAAAAATTCACATATTCAAGCCAATGTGATATCACTCTTGCATAGAGAATTACTTGTCTATACGTGAAGGGACATGTCAATATAGCTTAGCAACTAATGCTACTTAAGAGCGAAGTTTTCCTTCTCTTTCATTGTCAAGTATTTTATTCCAGCGGGCTTAGATGCATAACATCGGTCAAAATATGTATGGGGACCACAGAATATGTACATGTATTATCAGTCCCGTTGGAAAAGAATAGTTTACACTGTTGGTGGAAAAAATGAAATTTTAATTCTTTGAGATGCAGCATTCTGATGGTTAATCAAATTGTTTTGTTTAGATAGTTGTATATTAAAGACAGGGAGCTGTTGTTTTTGTTGAAGTTCAGCATATTGTCACTGCTATATCATTCGATATCATTCTCTATTTACGAATTATCAAGTTCAGCATTTTCTTCGGTACAAATATGTGATCCTAAATACCCACTAATTCTTATTCTTGAAGGGGAACTTTTGTTTGCCGCATGGCTACTCGGGAACTCCCTCAGACCTGAGAGACTTGTTCCTCGGGAAATCTGTATTTGTACTAAATTTTTTGCTTCTAAGACTTATTTTCAGGTTGATTAATCCATTATATATTTCATTATTTACAGTATAGTTGTTTCCCATTTTCCCTATTTTTTTAAAGCTAAAGTTCCCTTTCTCATCTCCATGCTATACCTATTTAAAAATGACAACTATTGTATATAAGAAATTCCTGTACATGATGTGTTGCATTTGTTCATTGGTTGCAGAAAGTTAGTAATTGCATATATAGGACTATATCAGTATATCCAATGCTGTGGGTGGTTGAAGAGAGAGACTTTTGATTTGCATCTGGTTGTAATGAAATGAAAAAGTCGCATCAAATCATCAAAAGTTTATGAGATCTATATATATATATATACACACACACATATATAGATACCTCTACATGTACACAACTTGTACATAGAGGACAATGCTAGATCATATACCCAGATTGGATCTATGGTTATTTATTATTTACCTTGAAGATTTTGATCCAGCCATTTTGATTGCTTCGTCCTAATGTGGCTTGCCCACCACCATGAATAAGCATTTCTTGCAGCTCTCTGCAACATATCTTCTATACGTCTCTCTCCGTATGAACAGTAGGTTATCAGATCGCGGAGCAGAAACGAGACCAGAAGTGCGAGAGCGTCAAGCTTTGAAAGATCTATGCGGCAAAGAGCTGCGAGAGCGAGAAATCCATGAAGCCTTGCATCTACCTTTCTTTCTTTCTTTCTCTAAAAATATACATCCATGAAAGCTTGTATATGAACTATTTTTGTAGTTACGTCTTTAAAGTGTTTCATAAAAACATGGAACCCATTACCCCAAAAAACTAGGTGTCATAAGATCCGTGGAAATGGACAAACAATATTAGTATCCATCTAATTTTTATTTTATGGTCTCCAACTGGCATCTTATTATGGGAAGTCCTCTTAGTGTAATTTACAGGAATTATTGTATTTTCAGGACAAATTATTATAATTCACAGATAACTTATTACAAGTAGCTTAGTTTAATTTTTATTAAAATTAATTAGAATAAATTGTCCTAATTTATAGTAATCTTATTCTCAAAACACAATAATTCTATACCAAAAATTCTGGTATATTACAAGAAAAAAAATTCTTGTATTGAGAATAAATCCCTTATTATGACGTTGCCGTCCCAAACAATAAGGCAGGCATGACTTTCTTTTATTATTTTTCTTATTTCTAGTAAATATATTTATCCTGGTTTTCATGTGATTTCTTTAAGTGGAAATTGGGCGAATGAGCCTAAAATGTTATTGTAATCACTTTCTTTAGTGGAAAATAATTTTTTTTTTCTTTTATTAATTATCTTTCTCTCTCATTATGCGAGTTATCTCCATCATTGGATGGACATAAATATATTATATCTATAGTATCACTTTGATATTATTGAGATTTTATTGAGTGAGACGGTTGAGAATAAATTTTAAAACCACAAGAAAACAAAATTTCATTAAGTATATCTGGAAATATGAAGGCGCAGAATTTCTCCCAGTCTACGGTTATCTTTTAAAATTCTGCGCTGCACGGGTTATGTATATTATTTTTTTTTATCGTATTAATTTTTAATTATTTTATAAAATTATTTTTAATTTTGTTTGAATGAAATTTTTGTAAAAAAAAAAAATAGTTATTTATGCTTTATAAAAGATTAATTTGGTAGGTCTATACTATGATAATGTTTTAAGAAAAATTAATATTTATTAAGGTTAATTTTATATATGGGAAAATCTTGTTATGAAAATTATTTTAAAAAATTAATATTAATTAGGACAATATTCAAAAAATTTATGGAGAATCTTATATTGGTAGGAATCAATTTATAAAAAATATTTATGTACTAAAAGTTTTTTTATTCTTAAATATAATTTTAGTAATTTCTATTATGATAATTTATTTTATAATTATGCAGATCTTATAGGAAATTTAAGTTTATATAAAAATTTAATTTTAATAATTTTTATTATGATAAGTTTTATTATTTTAAATCTTAATTTAAAACATGTCTAATAATGATGCAGAAAAATATCGCAATGAGAGCGAAAGTAGTTGAAACGGATAATTTTTATATACACTAGAGTGCAACAGATTGCGTGTATTATTTTGTTATCATATTAATTTTGATTATTTTATAAAAAAATTGATAATTTTTTTATAAGATATTTTATATTTTTTCCAGTTATTTATAGTTTTATAAAAAAATTAGATTCCTTAAGATTTATACTACAATAATATTTTTATGAAAATTTTTATCTATTTAGGTTAATTTTAGTTATATAAAAATATGTATATAATATGGTACTATTTTACAAAAATTTAATTTCTATTTAAGTTAATTTTAGGTATATAAAAATCTTATTATGATAATAATTTAAAAAATTAATATTGATTAGGATAATGTTTATAAGTTTATAGAGAATCTTAGATTGATATGAATCAATTTATAAAAATATTTATTTCCTAAAGATATTTTGATTCTTAAAGATAATTTTAGTAATCTCTATCTAATGATAATTTATCTTATATTTATGCAAAGATATATGTTGATATCTCTTATAGTATGTTTTTTAAAATCCTAATTTAGTAGGACACATGCCAAGTAATTGTACAAACAAATATCGCGATAAAAGCGAATATAGTTGGAAGTAGCAATTTTTATTTACACTAGTTTGTATATCGTACGATGTACGGATTATTTTTCAATTATTTGTCCTTTTTACTTTTTTTGAGGTTATATTAAATCACATCTACAAAAGATTTTTTTTTTGAGGTTATATTAAACCACATCTAGAAAAGTTTTTTTTTGAGGTTATATTAAATCACATCAACAAAAGATTTGAGTTTATGCATGCACGTGAACATACATTTATGTATTAATAATAATAATATAATTCTGCTTAAAAGTACATGAACAAAATAAATGTATGTATATTTGAGAAAATACAATCTATATAATTTTAGAATTATTTTTATATGTGTCACGTTATAGGGTTGCAAAGTAGCGTAAAACTATAATAGAAGTAATCCGATTCACTTTTTCACACGGTATCAAAATAACAACACCATAGTCAATATGCTCAATTCTTTAATTTACTAATTCAATGTGAAAATGATTAAACTTTCTGGTTATCTGAATTCTTAAAAATAAAAATTTAATATTAAATTCTTTAATTAACCATCAACGTATAGAATTTAATAGTAACACTTGACTTAACGTGGTGGCATTAAGTTCTCTTCAACATGCTGATTAGCCAAGGAGAAGAAAATAGAATCACCAAAATCCTTCCAAACAATTGCTAAATGTATATTTATAATTAAAAAGCGCAAAGAAATAAAGTTTAACAATACCTTGAGAAAAACTAACAATAGTGACCATGAAAACTGAAATGTACTACATTAATATAGTGCACATCTTTGCACACCAAAGCTTTAGGAAGAAAGAGTTTTCACTAAACAATTTCATTTAAATAACCAAGAAACAAAAAAAAAAGGGAAAGAAAGAAAGAAAATTACACATCTAATTGGCAATTAAAAAATCGAACATAAGTTGGACTCACAATTCACTTGAATGATAGACACCGAGACTGAGAGTGTTAGCATTTGCCATTAATAGTAGCAAGATTGTATCTGTTTAGAAACACCACCATTTTTTCCGTGACATAATCTTTCTGTGCAACAATCTTCTTCCATTTTAATAACATACAAATACATGCATGCCTAAACACATACAACGAGAGTGATAATGGAAAACGTTGTGCAATTTTGAAAGGTAAATTGATTATATCTTAATGCGAATTAAATGTCATTACAACCATGGTATACATACAATGTACAATATGTATTTTAATTTTCCATTCAATTCATTTTATTTAATGATGATTAAGATTTACACATGTCATACTTGTAAAGCACCACTTGGCACAAAATTATGCTGAGACTCTGCTTTTAATTTATTTAATTTATAATTTCCAATCGTAGAAAACATTATGCAATTTTGAAGGGTAAATTGATTATATCTTAATGACAATTAAATGTTATTACAACCATGGTCTATATACAATGTACAATATGTCTTTTAATTTTTCATTCAATTCATTTTATTTAAAGATGATTAAGATTTACACGTGTTATACTTTTAAAGCGCCACTTGACATAAAATATTACATACTAATATAAGAGCAAAAATTAAGAAATTATTTCGAATAATTTAAAAAAATAAATAAAAGTGATATAACTATCATTTATCGGAATTTTAAGTATGCATTATACATAAATTTTGAGGTATTTTCATGTACTTGCGACAATAATTTGTACTTTGAGAATTAATATGATATTTAAATATTTTGTTAAGTTTTATAAATATATAAGCAATTGTAAATTATAATTCATTACGTTTTGATAATTTTATTTTAAATTATTTAAAATTTATTTTTGTGATAATTATTAATCTAAATCTTTAAATATACAATATCATTTCTAAATAAAAAATATGCAAATTAGAATTAATTGATTTATAATTTTGAATATGATGACTTTTGTTACATAGAAGCCAGTTCAAGGGCAGACTTTGAAATATTTTTTGGAGTTAGATACGTTTTTTTACAAAGTAGTCAGATTAGAAGATAAAGATAGGGCAGCCAGACGCCTGATAACATATTTGGGTCTTTTTTTATTATTCTAGAAAAGGATATACGAAATGTATCCAAAAAAAAAAATTAAATAAATAAATAACTCGGGAGATGAAGGAACTCCAATTTCGACTCTTTATTCTGCCTTGTTTACTAGAAATAATGCAAATTTATACGTTGAGTTATGAGAATACTCACAGCAAATGATGTAGAAATTAACTCGCACATTTCAGTGCTCGTACAGTTTCAATACATGAATATTTGTGCGAAAATCATTTTCCTGGCATCTCAAAGCATAATTTTTTTAACCGGATTAAAGTGCATATTTTCTTCGAATTATTAGAAAAAGAACTGCTTACCTTAACAATTCCAATAGAATGCAGTTGGCATAAAACCAAACCACATCTCCAATTTCAGAAAATCAGAATAAGAAAACCTTAGCACTTGAGGCAATGCATACACACAGGCACACAGACATCTAATTCAGAGTTTATCTACAATAAGAAACAGGATTATATCAATTATTTACAGCAGCAGCAAGTATTTAAAGCAATAAATTCTCCTTTATTTATTTAAGCCCCATCTAGCAATAGGAGAATTGAATTTATCCACAGAGAGCATCAGATATTAGCAATACTTCTATGTACACCAAAAGAATATTAATCGCGCGCACACACTTATAAATCTTTCCCCTCAATATTTTACGGTCCAGCCCTTCATCCGTCCTAGACCTTACGTATTTAGCATCTTCGCGGCACACTTTTTAGATTTTGTTTTTCTATTTTTATTTGTTGGGTTTTCTTTATTTTCTGATAACCGAAAAAACCCAGAAACGTCAAGAAAGAACCAGCAAACAAGACGAACGAGGGTTATGTTTGATACAATATCCGTTGAATCAGCTAATTCCAAGAGAGGCGATCCATTGTTCCAAATACTTGCTGCTCTCTGCAAACCAAAATACGGATAACTTAACGTCATTAATTGCTCATAGAAAAAAGAACAAGATGTTACGAAAAAATAACAAAAATGTAGGTGACATATGCACAAGGGATACAAAGGAAGAAGAAAGTAAATAAGATAATTTTTTTACATCCGTGTCGAACATTGAATAAATGCTGACCATATGTATAAAAACAAAACAGAATATAAAAATTTTCTAGCTGGTTCAACTCAAGAAAATGTTTTCCAATGATGAAATGTAGTTCGTTCTATAAAGACACTACAAACTCTGGTCGTCATTATGAACAACCTTTATTTTCATCTCCTTCATTCTCTATCAATTCGCTTAATGCAAATTTTGTGAGCATCCCACCGAATGCACTACTTTCGTACCAAATGATTATACCTTTCTCTTAAATCCATTCATTTACATTCCCATCTCTTTTGGTATCACAATTCATCTACCATTACCATAAGCAACATGAATGACCGTTTTACCAAACTATCAGATACTTCAGTGCTTCACCGAGAAATAAAGAGATATTTCAAATTGTTAAACTGAAAATCTGATTATTTTTGTGAAAAATGACAATGTTTCCAAATATTTCTTCCTTTCAACATAATGCAGCATCAGAAAGGCCTCAACAATGAAAAACAATAAGACCTAGTTACTTGAAAATTGGCCATGTATGCATCATAAATTGGAGTACCAAAACAACAATAGGGTAGAAAATCACACGGAAGAATACATAAACACAACCGCCCTGTCAAACGTGGTGCAACTTTTTTCTCCGATGTTTTTGTATTCGATTAAACGAGAAAGAACAAGAAATTCAACTAAAATCACCATCATGAATTAGGCAGTTGTTCACATTGGATAAATTTTCACTTAACTGCAATATACAGGTCAAATCTGTGTTTTAAAAAATTCTTGAACATAGTTTCAAATAAAGTTTCTAATTATAAATGACGTTAGATGCCAAAAAGCTCTCTTCATATGATAATTGGCCATTAGGACTCTTAAAAACATAAAGTTTCAACCTAAAATTTCTAATTCGATATGAAATCAAATTAAATGCTCAAAACACTCTTAATGCTGATATGCTAGTTGGCCATTAGGCTATGAACAAGCTTGGAAGCAGCGAAATTTGATAAATAATCTATATTTTCATTAGAGTACACAACTAATTGCTAATAAGAAACAACTAAATAATAACATGGTATAAACTCGTCAAATTCTACCCAACGATTAAATCATGCAACAGACCCAAAACCACACCATCAAGTTGAACCAAGAAATATACGAAAGGTTGGCAACAAATATTTTCTACAACTTAGATGCGGAAAATGAAGGAAGCTGAAAGAAGTAACCCGTACCAGCAGAATATATAGCCGGCACAAACCCAATAGTGCCTTGAAACTTCTTTACATTTGCCTCTGCATCTACACGCCCACGGCGATAGCAAGGAACAAGCACCGCGAAACTATCATCTGAATCGTCGTCATTCTGGAACTCAGGCCCATGAGGCTCCAACCAGCCAACCGACCAATCCGAGTCGTCGGATTCGGACCCGGAAACAGAGCCACCGTCCAATGAGACCAGAACCACATCATATTCACAGTCAATTTTACGTTCCTCGCGACTTTGCCATTTTCTGTTAGCCCTCCTAGATGAAGATTGGACATTTCCACCAGTAACCAGAGGGAATTTACCTGCATCTAGTTCCCAAGAGCTCAAATCCAATGAAGAATATAAGGACAATCTATCGGAGATTTCGGGTTCTTTATGTTTTCCACTCCACAACCACCACGACAAATCGCTGAACGGAACAGCCATATATGTATGTATCTATTCAACCTACAAATGTACGCATGTATTCGACCCGCAAGCTGCCTTACACAGGGCAGCCCTTTGAGGTGGATGACAAACAATTCCCTTATTTCCAGCTAAATGATTCTAAAACTTAGACTGCATATTCGATAGAAGCTTAAACCTGGTATTCAAATAACCCAAATAGAAGTACAAATGAGAAGCTATCTAAACAGATCAACCGGAGAAAATTCTGAAGCTGAGCAACTAAAATGGCTTTCTCAGGCTTCTCAGTTTATTATGAAAAATAGAATTAACCCAAAAGGAACTTGGCCTTATTCCTGTATCTATACATAATGAATCTGGTATTACCAAAAATAAATCTAATTGTCCACAACACTGCCAAAAATATACCTAAACTTAAGAGAAAAATGAAATAACGTTTTGACTAAGAGCAACGAACTCACCACATTAATGATTAATGAAACAAGTTAAATTTGTGATTTCGGTGAAATTCAAAGCACCCGAAACAAAAACCTAATCAAGTTAACATAGAAAATGAACCAAGCTTTTCCTGTCTATATGCATATATACATACATAATGATCCAAGTTCTACCAAAAATAGTTCTTATGGTCCCCAAATTAGACCTAAAGTTCAGAGAAGAATGAGGAATTTTTTTTACTAAGACCAACAAACCGAGGCACTAGTAATCAATAATTCAAGTTAAACTTATGATATTGGTGAAATTCAAAGCACCCGAGACAACATTCTAAGAACAAACATAATAATTAAAACCCCCGCATGCTCTGATACCATGTAAAGTAACACGAGATCACCTCATCTAACCTAAAAAGCTTAAATTGTTTGGAAGAGGAGCATTATATTGTTATTATATCATCAACACTGTCGAACTCATAGGTCCGTTTGCATAAAAGAAGAAGTAAAAATTCTAAATTCCATAATCTCCCGAAAGTCCAAGTGAGATTCAAGTAGAACAACAATAGATACATATATATAGATGTGTAATTCATATATACCTTGAAGTCAAATACATATATTTAAAAAAAAAAGCAGATATTTATCGAGAATTATAGTCTGTTTATATCCTGACGAAAAGGAACGGGTTGAGACGCAGAGAGAGAGAGAGAGAGAGAGAGAGAGAGGGGTTTCTTGTACATTGAAAGTGGTGTTTTGATTGTTCAATTTCAATGCAGAAAGGGTAAAAACAAAAGAAAGTAAAATACAAATATTGACCGTTTAGTACATTTCATATGCAAATTGCTAAAAGTGTATTTTGATAATTGGTCACTACTTAATATTTAATTTGTTAATCGAACACATTTATTATTTTTTCGTAGAATTTGCTTATCGAAAATTTTTGTACATACTATTCGTATAGTAATTTATATAATATCGTTTCTTTTTAAGCTTTCCTATCACTTAAGAAGAAGAAACTATTCTCATGCTCCTAAAAGAACTAATTTGGGAGAATATATATATAT
>MKEJ01095735.1:0-20435 GCA_001753735.1 Embelia ribes | reverse complement strand
TAATTGTATAAACTTTAATATGAATCTACAACTATTCGTTGCTTATTTGCCAATTGGATAATTGCAAATAATTACAATCATAAATTGAAGAATAAAAATCAATTTGATTGTTTATGATAAGAGTGAAATTTAGTAATTTTAAGTTGTGGCACAATACAAGTAAAAATTAAAAAAAAAAAAATTAGATGTCAAAAATCATAATAGCTATAGAATCACTAACTATTTATATTATAATAACAATTCTATAATCTATTGAATTTTAATCTTTGTAACAAATTTTGCTTTTATTTGATAAGCATTTTTATTGTAGTCAAAAAGATTTTTTTTAATCTTTCAAATTTTACGTGCAATAGTCATTTCCATTAATTATAATCATTTAGGGAAATTTTGAAGATATGATTTGAATTATGATAATAAATGAATAATTAAGATTCGATTTTCATTTTTTTCTTTGACAGAGTTATGAGAAAAATGAACTCATGCTAAGTTTTGAAAAAATAAACTCATAATATTCGTTTAAAAAAACTTAGTTTCAATCACAAATATCACATTATTGGGGCTTAACTGAGTTGATACAAAAGATAATACCGGCATTATTGCTCTCTAGTTATAATGTTCATTAAAATAAAAACCTCAATAAAATGACACCATCCATTATATATAAACAAATAATAAAAAAAAATTCCGAAATAAAACATTATATTGGAATACCACATGCAACACATGTACCGACCACCTAGTTGGTACAAAAGTGTGGAGATAATGCAACACTTAACATACTTTTGACACTAACTATTTAGCAACTAGTCATGAAAAAAATTTCACTAGTGATCATACATAATTGTCAGACTGGAAACTGTTAAGTCTTCTAAATTTTGGATAGCAATTTTCTAGCATTGTCATCAACAGGAATTGATTAAAACCTTAGTATGAACTCTAAACATACACCTTTCGCAAATTTGATTTGGGCACCCATTCTTAAAGATAATTCCAGCATTATTGCTCTATGGTTGTACACAACTAACGGAATATCTCTTTCTATCCGTTCCAAACCGAGTTTTCATGTAATGACTTTTTTTCCCTCCTTTGTTTTGGGTATTCAAGGTGCTGTAGAGGGAAGGGAAAACTGAATCCTTGACTACTGGTGAGAAGATAGGTTCTGATCCGTTAATGTCGCTATTGTGTTTTATCGCAATAATTTAGAATGCATGTGATTGACAGATCAACTCCGATGTTTAGATTTTTAAAGCTGAAAACTTGATTGGTCTTCAATATTTCCAATTCAGTCTTCAAAATCTGAATTTTCTTCCAAGATTAATTCTTGAATTTTTTCCCCCTAGATTCAGTTTTCAATATCTAATTGGAAAATAGAGCTGAACCCAATTTTCAAGAATCAATAAATAGATTGTTCTTAGGACTATCTCTACCGAGTTTTATCCGAACAAGGCAGATTCACACTTGAACTATCCTACTGAGTTCTAACATGTTAGTTGTCTACAATTTCACCTTCAAACTAACGTAAATTATTTTTAAACCACAAGTTCAACTAAGGACTCGTGAAAGCGCAAGTATAGAATCTCTTTTTCTCCCTCTCTAGTTTTAGCTTTTGATTTAGTCCCATGAAACAGTAAAAGATGAAGAAAAAAGATTTTGAATTCCAAACACATCAATCTTTCCCCTTTTTTGCCCACTTTGGGTACAATCTCTTGCTTGCAATTTGCAACTATCAAGTTCCTCTTTTGTCAAGTTAACTCATATTCCTTCTCTCTTTCTTCCATCCCCATACCAAAGAAATTCTGATTCTTCAAGCTTTACATATATATAGAGCAGAGAGAAAAGAAGGCAAAACTTCTCCTTTGAGATATATTTTTGTTTCCAATTACTGAAATATTTTCGTTCTCACACCATCGCGAACAGAAATTTTCAAGTTGGAGAAATGGGAGTCAAACTTCTTCAGAGTTTCACATTCTTCTTTTTGTGTCTTTTCTTATGTTCAGGTGATTTACTTCTCTTTCTTTTCTTAGTTTGATAATATAACCATGCCCAATGTATTTGAATAGAATAGTTCATCATTCTCAATCATGAATTATGGGTAGTAGTTTCATCCTTTCTCCATTATATTTTAGTTTTTGCTTATATAAGATATTTAGTCTCAGGAACGTTGGGCGACGATCCGGCAACTTAACTTCTACTTATCAAAACGTTTTTAAATTTTTTATTTTTTATTTTCTTTTTGGCATTGGGCCTACCGGATTTAAATTTAAATGTATTTTGTTCCTTTGCTAAAATTCAAGTCCAGCAATAAAAAGAATAGATAGCTTACTCTTACTATATGCGTGAAACATGAAGCTGTGTTTTATTGAGGTCGATGCAGTTAAAGTTTGTTGAGATATACTATAACCTCCAGTAATTGTTAAAACTGGAAACGTCAGCAGCTGTACTTTAAAATTTGTTCTCTGCTTTTAATATTTGTTAAAACTGCAAAGTTAGAGAGATACAATGAACCGACTGGCACTACAAAATGTTCGGGAAGAGATACCATTTAGTTGAATCTAAGAAAAAATTTAGGATTATTGGGCTCTTTCATTCTATGTATGTAACAGAATGTGAAATGCAATCTAAAAAGGTTAGGGAAGTAAAAAATGATCAATATGTTTATTTAAAAAAAAAAAAAAAAAGACTTCATCAGGAATCTTTGCCAAATTTAGGTGAAAATCAGCAACAGTTGCATAGTAAATTAGGTAGAGAATGTGATAAAGTTCTTCTAACATTTTCTTCACGTTCATTTCTCGTAATTGTGTAACGAAAACCTCATTCAGTACTCAAAAACATTTAAGAAACTCAAAATATTATTCTTGAGATTATGTTAAAAGTGAAATTATGCACCACACAGCAGACCCTTTCATCAAAGTGAAAGGTAAGAGAATTTTGTCCGACACTGTTTTGTTTATGGGTTAAGCTTACGGTTGGATTCAACCCATATATTCATTAAAATAATTTTAGTTTCTCAGCTTTATCATGACTATAATTCAATTTTTTTATTTTTTTTTTATTTTTTATTTTTTATTTTTTTTTGCTATTGTATTTATCTTGCAGACAAATCTTTTCTCTATGCTAAAAATATATTGTCATGCTTGTCATTTTTTCAAAAAGTATAATAAATACCAATTTTTTGCTGTACTAGATTTTCAGCTCATATTATCCATCACCCAACTTTGATGTATCTGGGTTCTACCGTCAGCTAAACATTAATTCTTTACATAGTTTTCTGCTGTCATTCTATATCATGGTTCTTAGTCACTCCGGACTTTTTTACGCTACAAAGATGCAGGGAATACTTCCCCGTAGACGAACACCGATTTACAATCCTAAACAATTCAGTTATTTTTATTCTTCTTTTTATTAAGAAAAAAATGTAAATCGCTGTTTGTCCAATGTACACGCCAAAAAAGTTGTGATTTTACTTTATCCAAATAAAATTGGACACTTGCTAGACAACACAAAAGAGGTCAGAAATCATAATTAACATTACAAACTAAGAAAGAGAGGAATAAACCCCCATTTTTTTTACACTGCAAGTAAAGAATAACTAACCTGTTGGCGCTTGGATTTCTTCAGATTCAAGCATTGTAAAGAAGCTTCATAAGCAAGAAATCCGAACAACCCGAAAACTGGAATATGAGAAAATCCCAGAAGTAATATATCCACCTTCTACATCCAACACCCAGCTAGACACCATACCAATTGTGAACCCAACTCCAACCACCGGAACCCCAATTATAATACCTGAAAGCCCACCACCGCCAATGACTACTGCCACACCCACAACACCTGCAATCACAACCCCGACAACTCCTGCCACCACCACGCCCACATCATCCAGTGGGGTATGGTGTGTGGCGAGCCAATCTGCACCACAAACTGCTTTACAGGTAGCACTCGATTATGCATGCGGGTACGGAGGAGCAGATTGTTCGGCGATCCAGCCGGGGGCGAGCTGTTACAACCCAAACACTCTCCGGGACCACGCCTCCTACGCGTTCAATGACTACTACCAGAAGAACCCGGTTCCTACTAGCTGCGCCTTTGGAGGGACCGCGGCGCTCACGTACACAGACCCAAGTAAGAGACATTCCAAATTCTTTTTCTGTTTATATTCTTTGCGTTTCCGGCTGATTTGAAAAGTTGCACCCCTATTTGAGCTGATATAAAACTCTCGCTGACACCTAAAAGATTGTGCCTAAAAGCGTGACTAAAGTTTAGCGTCTAAAGCAAACTCTACAGAATGTTTTCGGCCATTTCTGGGATAGATTGTCATGAAGAATTTTGAAACTTATATATTTGCGCTTCCTCATAATGAATAAATGTAAGTATGATAATATACGTATGTATTTAATTTGATTAATAGATGTTCTCTTGCCACCTTTGCAGGTTCTGGGACCTGTCATTACCCGTCAACTAAGTCATCAACCACGATGCCAACGCCTACCACACCAACAATAATGACACCTTCACCGCCTGCACCAAGGTTATTTCTAGATGCCCTTTTTTGTTTTAGTTTCCGTAGATTTAGTTTTCTTTCTTAAAATTTCTACACCCACCATGGTCAATCACAAACTTACCATCTTGAAAAAACCTTACTTATTGACTTCGTCAAATTTTGGTCCCTTTTATGGGTTAAAGACGCAACAAACAATTGGTACAACCAAGTTTTCTTACTAATACATTTAGAAAAGGACAAAGTTAGAAGAAATGATAATTTAAAGCTTGATTGCAAAAACCTGAAAAGTCAGACTGGAATGAGATTTGAGTGTCAAAGCCTTTCAATACCCCAACAAATAGAAAGTGGACTCGTTACATATCTGTTCTTTTTTCATGAATATTACAGCACAACTTCACCAGTGAATCCTTACTACAACCCGACAACACCAACAATATATGGAGAACCGACAGCAAGTCCCAGCTCAGCTAATTCACTATCGCTTAACGTATTGCTGCTCTTCACCATAACCTTCCTCTCAATTCTCACAACAAATCATCTCTAAATCGTTTGAATATGAACCATTGAGTTAGCGTGGCGATAGATCCTTTCTCCACAATGAGATCACAATTTATTCACTTGCCTATAACAAAATTGCAGAGGAGGCTCAAAAAGAGAAGAAAAATCTCAAGGCCTGTTTTTCTTCATGACTATCGTATTTCAATTACTTAATGCCTTGCAGACTTGTAGTGCAACTAATAGCTAGAAGAAATGGAGGGTGGAGTAAAGTAGTTCTCTGCAGGAAGTTCTCTTTGATATTCGATTATATGTACGAATAGGATAGTTGGCTACTTTCTGCAACTAGCAATTAAATACAAAGTAATAAATTGTTGTATTTTGTGCTAGATATATATATTGTATATTATTATAACTCTAAAGGTAGCTCAAGTGGAGACATGGGCGACCTATAAACTTTGCAGCCTCCGGTAGCCTAGGGCCCAAACACCCCTGACCTTGAACTAAAGAGAAAATATATATCGCATTCATTTTTTTATTTGCTTGTTCAGCTATATAAGAGGACTAGGGATTACAAGTACCTACCACATGAGCAAGACCACCACTACAAAATGATCACTAATATGCATACATTTGCATCTATTAGCAAGGGTCTTCTCCTATATAATACCTAAAAACTGAAATAATCGTAGTACAAAATAAACACAAGGGTCTTCAAGATAACAGGAAAAAGACAAGAAAAACATGCCAAGGATATGGAAAACGTATGAGTAACACGAAACCTAAGTTTTAGTAAAGAAAATCAATGTCAGTCTTATTTTTTCTGCCCTCTATGAACTCTTATAAGAATTGGAAAGAAATTGCTACATTCGTGAATCAAGGTAAATGAAAACAATAAGCATAAAAAAGCTGTTTTCTGTCAACTGAAGATAATTTGTTTATTGGCACAAAGGTATGGACAGAAGGAATATATAGTTGATAAGTCATTGTACAAAACCTAAACATAATGAGTAAAATATCAAGAATACTGCTAGACTAATCCAAATATATAATCAATAATCCCCAACAGCATAAAAAAGTAATTTGTCAAGAAATAGCTTCAATTAGTTTTTGACTTCCTCCTTTCTTTTCTCTTTTCATGTTAAAAAATAAAGAACAAAACAAAAGAGGAACTAAGAGATAAAAAAAATTAAGGTAAATAATTTTCTTGTATAAGCAACAGAGGTGTTGATACACATTCTTCTTAATTAATCAGAACTATATTCCATCCTGAAGAAAGGTACAAATATTCAGTCTCTCTTACCTAGTATTCTTCAGATAAATGGAAGTACGTACATGAGAAAACAAACGATGCACTTGCAAGCTCGCATTGAAGTTAGAACAAGAGGAAGCATGGCACAGCTAACGTACAAATGATAGATAAGGTGGCAATCATTGAACCTTGGTCGAACACCCTCCTCAAACTGCCAGCCCTCGAGAAATGTTGGAAAGCTAAATACCCAGCAATCACCAGAGACAAGATGACACCTTCTTGTTTTCCCCTGCTACAAAAGAAAATAATAAACGAAGAACAACTAACAAGAAAAGGGAATGAACAGAACAAATTTCAGTTTCATCTATCACTGACCTTAGGTTTATAGCCTGATAAGGAGCCACAATCACCAGTAATAGCGCCACAAAAGGCAGTTCCAGTTCACCTGCAACAAGTGAAGTCATTTCACGAGAGGTTACATTGTTTTCATTTGCCTCAGTGCAGATCTTAGTAAAGCCGAAACAAGGAGAGAGTACAGATACGAGAACAATTTCATCTTCCTATCTGGGTTCATCAATTTCTATCTTCCACGTGATATGAAGGGTCAAAGAAATAAAAATTTCAAATATGGGTAAGGCAACTTAAAATGCAGTTGCTGAGACAAATCTTGAACCATTCCTTTCCTTAACATGTCACTACAATTACTGCATCTCTAGTAGACGCTGATAACCACTAACCAAAACCATGTAGGAAAAGGTCATGGATGTGAAGACACATCTGTAGGAAATCAAAATTCAAGTTCCGCGGAAATTTTAGAAGAGATTGCATTTCTTTGTTCTGGAAAGTTCCATAGAAAATAAACCCAGGCAAAAAGAAATTTCAAAACAAATGTACCAGAAATAAATAACAGATTTATCAAAGAACTTGGCGTACTGAGATAAAACGAACGATACTGGATAAAGACAGCTATTGATGTATCATTTGACAGTGTAAAAAAAGAAATCTGCTACGGATATACAACTTGGAGATTGATTGAACACACCTGGAATAAAGAAGAAGAGACGAACAAGAAGTGCCAAGAAAGCACTCCACATACCATATTCACCCCTGAACCAAAGTTTAACAAATTGCCGAGACAATTCTTAAATTAGAACGAATGGACTGAAAATGAAATTGATTATGGAAAATAATATTTTGAAAAGAAAAATACGAAAATGATGAATAAATGCTTACTTGATCCAAGAAATGGCGCTTGATGGTGCTTGAAGAGCAAATAAAGGAACAAGAAAAGATTTGCTAATGGCTGTTCCCCTTGCTAGCATCAATATCCTGGAAAGGGAAATTTTCCCATCAGAACACAATCATCGGGAACCTGAACGGACCATTTGATGTCTGTCTAACAATAGCGGGAAATCAGTACATGATGTAGAGGTGTTAGAGAAAAACATGACAATGTTTTAAAAGCTAACATTGATGTGGATATATTACTTGTACTTCTGCATTGTGAGTTCTAGAAAATCTTGAATATTGCATGTGTTTTTGATGCAACACAAATTAAAGAAAAGCAATAGAAAAGAAGGGGGAGAGAAACTCAGAAACACACTCAATTTTATTTTATTCAAAGCTATCCAATAATATCAACAAGCCTGTATTTGAAGGAAACCCTAGCAATTAAGGAAATAATACCATAAAAATCTAATCAAATCAAAAGAAATCAAATCTCTATCAAATAAAAATGAACCAAAATTAAACGAAATAAATAAAATAAAGATGCCCTCATCAACTCTTCCCAGAAAAGAACTCAACTTCGGCAAGTGAAGATGGATGAAAGAACTAGATCCCAGTAGAATAAGCTCCGGACATATCAATCTCCCAACCATTGACCATAGACTAATGGCTCGTGCAACCTTCTTCTGTCGACGGTTGTAAACATGTGTGATCAGCAATCTGACCTCGGGTGAGCTCGGCACAAGCACAGGATGATCCTAGCGACTCCAATAGAACTCTAACATGTCGGGATTAAGCTGCTACAAAGTGTCCACATAGAAATCCAAATAGCATCTAACTCTGGATGATTGGTCCAACGAACATGGTACCGCTGCACTGCTCCATCACTAGCGAATACAATCCAATCATCAAGAATATCATCCATATTACCTTTGTGCACTGAATAGGGAAGGGGGTGACAAGGTGAGAACAATAACGTAATCAGGCTCAAGCTCATTAGGCAAAGTGGTGACTGAAGCAAAAGTATCATCAGGAGGGGTGACAGAGTCATTGAAGGAGATGAGATCCTCAACATTGAAGGTAGAGCTATAACCCAAGTTGGGAGGTATATACGTAACATAAGCATTTGCGCCAATACATTTTAGAATTTTAAATGGTCCAGAACTATGTAGCTGCAATTTGGACGCGTGTCCGGAGGAACGACGCTCCGGTCGAATGCGGACCATAACATAATCCCCCACATTAAAATCAACATGGCATTTATGAACATCAATGCAAAGTTTATAAGATTCATTACTTGCTTCTATTCGTTTATTAATCTCGACGTGTAACTCGCATAAGTATTGTGCAAATTCCTTAGCGGACAACGAGACTCTAGCATGCGGGGACTTGGGGATAAGGTCTAACGGCTTCCTAGGCTTAGAAACATGAACAATTTCAAAAGGGCTTATGCCGGTTGACCTATTGATTGAACTGTTATACGCTATTTGAGCAACAGGAAGGACCAAGTCTCATCCCCTAAGATTCTCCGGGACTAAGCTTCTCAACAATGCTCGCAAACTACGACTGACGACCTCGGTCTAGTCATCATCTGAAGGTAGTAGACAGTTGAAAACTTAAGCTTAGTACCAACCATGCGCCAAAAATGATTTGATAAACAGATATTACTATCAAACACAAGAGACTTAAGAAGACCATACAACTTGACAATCTCACTGAAGTATAACTAAGCGACTTGAGACGCATCAGAAGTTTTAGCACCAGGAACGAAGTGTGCCATTTTAGAAAAAAGATCTACCACAACAAGAATATGGGGAAGGCCTAATACAAAATCGATGCTGAAATCCTGCCAAGGACAAATAGGAATAGGAAGAGGAGTGTACAAGCCAGCATTTTACTTCTTATGCTTAGCCTAATGACACGTACGACAATGGCTAACTATCATGGCGACAACCCTTTTCAGTCGGGGCCAATAAAACTTGCCCTCCAGTTCCTCAATTGAAAGACCGCCTGCATGGGTCTCTCAGACAATGAAATCCTTTATGAAAGTGTTCAGGATGCACAACTTATCAGCTATGAAGAGATATCTTGTCTTGAATACGAAAATCCCTATCATCGCAAATTTGTCCGCTCAGCAAAGAAAAAAATCTCTCTAAAATCAGGACAAGACTCGTATTCCTCTCTAAACCATTCAAAGCCTACGAACTTGATACTTATAATGGATAACAAGGAGACACGTTGGCCCAAAGCGCCAGCAGCCTGGTTCTCAACTCCTTTTCTATGCCTCAAAATAAGCAATTAGGTGACGCTCTTGGCTAAGGATTCCACCAATGCCAACTCCGGAGGCATCACGCTCTTGCCTGGTTCTCAACTCCTTTTCTATGCCTCAACTCCAGGAGAAATCCGAATTTGATGGTAACCATTCTTTAAATCAATATTTGAAAAAATCGTGGCACCGGTCATCATATCCAACATATTATCAAGGTATTGGGAAATGGTACTTGATTGCGATCCTATTGATGGCCTGACTATCTCCATACATCCGCCATGAACCATCTTTCTTAGGAGTCAGAAGAATTGGGACTATACATGGGCTTAAGCTTTCCCGAATAAATCCTTTTGGTAGAAGTTTACCTACTTACCTTTGAAACTCGGCATGCTCTATAAGGTTCAACCTGTAATGAGGTAAATTTATGAGTGAAGAACTAGGGACAATCTATGGCATGGTGTATGCCATGCAAAGGAGGCAACTGGTTTGGGAGGTACTCAAGGAATACATCCTGGACGTTGTAAAGAATCTGATGAGCGTAATTCAATGGAACAGACAGAGAATCAGGGGTTGCATCTTTAACGATTAAATTGAAGACAATCGAGCCTGCAACGAACCTACGCTTCAATTTTTTAGGACTAATGATATGTAAGCCTTTACGCTTGTCTTTGCCACTCGCATTAGTAGGCGATGCAAGCTTTGGCGGAAGAGGGTTTAGATGAATTCTTACTTTTATGCACGAACAAACATGAATTAGCGCAACCATGTTGGGTCACATCCATGTCAAACAACCAAAGACGACCTAAGAAAACATGGCCGACATCCATTGGATAACATCACACCTTACATGATCCTTGTACGCTAGGAACTGAATGGGGACCTTGCAACGTTCCTTTACAACGATGGATGATACATCAACCCAAGAGACACTGTAAGGGCGAGGGTGAGAGACAAGTTTTAGGCCAAAACGCGACACAATAGCGACTGACACAACGTTAATGCAACTACCAATGTCAATTATCACTTTACAAGTCTTATCATTGATCTTGATATAAGTATGAAAGATAGCAGTTCAACGCCAATCATCAGTCTCTTGTAATTGGGTCAAGGTACAACACACCACGCCTAACCTAGGCGAGCTATTAGCAAAGGCAACTAGGCTAACATTAGAGGTGGTTATTTGGATATACCCAATAAAAACGTCATTGTCCCCTTCATTCAAAACACCTAACTCTTCAAGATTAGGTTCATAAACTTGGTCCTCGAAACCCTCCTCTGCATTCGCTTTTCAATGACGAGCACTCATTTGGGACACTTGGCAGCCATATGACAAAAAGCCTTACAATTGAAGCAGTAGATAGGTCCTCAAGGCTTCGTGGTGGTAACTACGTTTCTCTGTCGATTGTCAGATGAAGGTGGTCAACTAGATGGGGGTAGGGCCTAAGATTGACTTAGGGTGGGTGGTGAATGGTGCAGAGCTACTATCTCTATTGCTGTTATAACAAGACGCAGTGATTGACTTCATATTTTTAAACTAAGGAATAGGCATGGTCAAGGGTAGCTACTCTTCGAAGAATAACCTCTCATTTCAAGGTCTCGTTTAGATCCTGTCGAAACCTACTTAAGGTCACAAGACTCATTCTCATCAATGTTACACGTTAGTCTAAATGCATCGAACTCACTGACATACTCCAACACTTGTCCAACATATTAAGCTTATATGACATACACACTTTTCTTCCAAGCGTCGTTTCATTTCCACCCAGCTACGAACTAGTGGTGCCTGCCGCCTCCCAAGGAGATCTTCAATACTCTCCCAAAAGAGTTGGGCGTTTCCTGTGAGCTTCATGCTAGCAAACTCCACTTGCTTATCCCCTGGCATGTCAAACCATTTGAAATACCGTTCTTGATAGTCACTGGTAGGATCTAGACGACCATCAAAAGAAGATATATCTATCTTAACATGTTTTAACATGCGCTCTTCTTGTCTCCATGTATAACCCTCTCATCCTCTTGGGCAAGTGAGCGAGCGAGCTTCCCGACGATTATACCCTTGATCCCTAGGCAGAACCCCAACTCTGGGATTATTTACAACTTCTAGGGCATCAACCTTGTTAGCGAGACGGTGAAACTCAAATTGCAAGGTATCATATCGATCCCTAGCCTCGATATTCATTTGTTACATCATTTGCACAACAGACTCTGAAGTGAGGCTATCTGTGGTATAAATCGATGTGCTCATGGTAATGGAATATGATTGGACTAGACGCCACTACGAAATAGCATGCAACACTAACTAGATTACACATGCTTAAATCAATAAACAACTAGAGCAATAAATAGCAAACGAATTAAAATCTCCTTTTGTTTTCTTTTTAAACGATGGGGACTAGTGCAATGAAGAGTACTAAAATTTAAAATCCTAAAAGCAGAGACCAAATGAAATGTAATAATTTTACCCAATATTTATTTTTTCTTCTTTTTATTTTTAACTTACTAGTTAGCAACAATATGTTTCTATATAAAAATAGGATTAAAGGAGACTAAAATAATAGGGAATGAAAGCAGACTAAGAGATCGGCTAATTGCTGTGAAAGGGAAAGCGCACATCAAACAAAATTTGATGCTATAAAGGTGATGAAACGTATCACGTAGTAGGAACAATAAATAAGAAGAAACAGTAACACCTAATCTGTTAAACTTTAAAGTTGGAGGATGATTTTGCAATTTTGTCAAACTGTAGCGACCAGTCCAGTAAATAAGCAAAATAACCCTTGTTACTGTTCGTTGTCTCTGTCTATTGTCGTCGTTCGTTGTCTTTGGGCTGGCTCAATTGGTTTGCTAACTTCGTCATCGTCTCTCGCTGTGCGTAATGGTTCGATTGGTTGCTGGGCGTAGCTCGATTAGGCTTGATTAGGGTGCCGTGGCTGTCGTAGGTGCGATTAGGTCTCGGGTTGGAGGCGATAAGAGTTTCGAATTAGTTGATTAGAGTTTGCAGTGGTGGCGGTTGGTGCTGGCGGCGTTGGATACTAGCGGCGGTGGATGCCTAGGGTTCGCAAAAGAAGAACGAGACTAACAATAAATTTTGTGGATCGATGTAAGACGCAATAAGTTAGTATGAGTAATTTCAACAACTAATAATTTAGTTGTTGAAATTACTTATACTAATTGGGTCTTACAACTACTACTCAACCCAATGACTTTACCATTCTATAGTCCCTATCCGAACTACCTCCGACCTAAACTCCGCAAGTCCAAGCCCACAGACTAGCCTCTAACCCGGACTAAACCCGCCCAGTCCACCCCAACTGCTCTAAATATAGAACCCAACAGCTGTCCTTCCTGACCCAAATGGACCCCAAACCATCTTCTCATCTCTGTGATTTTGTATGTCCAGCAATTGTCTTTCCTGACCCAAATGGACCCCAAGCCACCTTCTCATTTCTTTGATTTTGTATGTCCAACAACCATCCTTCCCGACCCAAATAGATGCCAAACCACCTTCTCATCTCTTTGACTTTGTATGTTCGACCCTCAAACCCGTATATATTACTGCACCAACAGCTCCAGCACTGTAATTGAGAATGTTTTATCCCATTGGTAATTTCTTTTCATACTTTTCTTACTCTATTTTTCACTTTTATTTTCTTACTAATTAAAGCACAATATGTCAAGTCATATGCACAGGCCATTAAACATTCGCATTGGTATAACGCCATTGCTAATGAACTCACAATTCTTGAACAAAATAAAATCCTCACTCTAATATCTCATGTTAAAAATTTATTGGTTGCAGATGGATTTTTAAAAATAAATCTAATGGATGGTGCCATTGAATGTTATAAGCCATGCTTGGTAACTAAAAGGTACACATATATGGAAGGCATTGCCATGCTCTAAATTTTCTTTAAACCCGGGGACGTGAGATAAATAGAAATATAAGAAAATAAAGGAAAGAAGTATAAGTAGAAAAGAAGACCAGAAAATAAATGGAAATAAAACACCACAACTCACCACATCTCGACTTCAATATTGACTAACTTCGTATTTTGGTTTCCTCATAATTACAACAATCTAATGTCATATTTATATACGTATGCCACAGTTAATATATTATAAACAAAGTAAACTTGCACGTCCACTTACAATACTTCAAGCTAAAAACGTATTCCAAAAATAATAATCGTATACATATCAACTATGACCTCAAATACAAAATTGCATGTCTAAGTTGAGGTCCAACGTAAACTTGCTACTACAAAATATACTCCACAACTAAATCAACGCAAATCAAGTATGCTCCGCACTAGTATCCACGCCTAAAATACATATTAAGCAAGAAAGTATTACAAAATATTCGGGTTAGATTATCAATCAACATGATAAAAATGAGGCTATGTAGCACTCGATATGTATTATCGTGTATATGAATGCTACACAACAACTATGTACGCATTAATGCAATACATGCTTTGACTAATAATATAAATAAACATAGACAACAATTGTACCATGAAAGACGTAAAATTGCAACGCCGACTAATGCACTATGCATATCGATCACGCGCCACGCCTACGATACTTGATTACTGCTCAAGAGGAAAGTTAGGACCAGTATCTCAATACATTTTTTTTATATAAAAGTGGAACAATTATGTTCCATAATTATCATGGGCTACTAAGCATACTCTATCTATAATCGTCATCTCTCGATATGTCATATCATATATCCGACTCTTATGTGTACTAACACATGAGTTCTTGAGATGTTCCTTAAGCAAGTTTCTCTACTCTCACAGTAAGGCTCTAGACCTCATATTTATTTCCACACATCTATGCTTTTAGAAAAGGTGATATAATATTCTAAAAAGAAATATAGAAGACTCAAGTAATACTCTCACTACACATGCTTTTACGACACAAATTTAGATGCTATACTTTGTAAACACGCTTTTATAAATCATCGCCAACAATATGATTTGTATTATATACAATCAACACTTTCATATATGCCTCCCCTAGACAAGGTTTTATGTCACTCAAGGAATTAACAAACTAAAGTAAACACTGCAACTCACATAACACCCAGACATGCAATCAAATATGATACACATACATTTATATTATTATTCAATATCTACCTGTATCCTACAAACACGCAAATGAGCTCCCAAAATCACACTGAGTATATCCCAAAATTACCCAACTTAGACCCACCAGTTTGATCTATCTATGCTCCTCGGATCAAAACAAACCTATACACAAAAAGTATATACAAAACGTAAGGAAGAATTTGTGTAAATTTGTTTCTACGAACCTGAATGGTACGTAAAATGAAAATTTTCAAATGAGAAAAAAAAATAGAAAAACTTACGTCAACACGTAGCTCTCATGATAAGGATCCGAAAAACGTAAGTTTGAAGCTCAAGGAACAAACAGATCTAGATAAATTGAACCAAAAATTGAAAAAAAAGTGTCCCACAACTTTCTCTATATATTCAAAAAATATATAAAAAGTTATGGCATATAAAAGTATTTTATCACACTTTTAATGTCTGAAAACAACAAGTTTGATCAATCCAATAGCAGTTAGATCGAACGATTGTCACTTTTGGATCGATCCAACTACTATTGAATTGATCGGACCTATGGGATTTGAACCAAAACCCAAGCCTACAATTTTGGTCAAAAACTTCCGAAATGACCCACAATCGATCCTAGACATGTTTTTGTGACGTCCCTGGAATTTTCATATTTATTTCATTGATTTTAATGACTACGGTCATATTAGTTTTTATTGAAATTATATTGTAGTCCGGCCATGCATTATTTTTTTTTTATTCGAACATTTAGAGTATTATTATATTCGGTTTTTTTGTAGTCAGGCATGGTATATCGAGTTTTGAGTATTGGCTTATGGATTACTTTTGAGTACATTTTATATCGAGATTTTTATTTGAGACATACGAGCTTTATGTATGCTTTTATACCCATTTTATTGAATTTTATGATGCCATCTTTTATACACAATTTACATAGCATACATGTATAGGAAAAATATTTGATTGCATTGGCATAAATATTAAGAGTATCTTGCTTTCGTGTTGAGTAGTGGAGTAGTTTCATTTTAAGATTTATATGCTCGTAAATTCATGGTATGATATGTGCATATTTATCATATATGTTTCGTTCATATCGGAGTTCATTTGTTCAGGATTCGTGTCAAGTATGGTAGGACGAACGTAGTGCATCAAGCCTTATTGGGCTTGTTCTTCATACGTTCGCAATATATGTGTAAGTTTTATGTGTTATTATATATATATATATATATATATATTTATTTATTTATAATAAGCACATATGTTGATTATGTGTCTAATGACATCTATATTACTTAATTAGAATTTAAGTCAAAAATAACTTCTTTCAGTCAATAATTTATACCAAAGTTGGCACTTATTCATGGCTAAAGAGGAACTAATATCCAATTTTGGTTACTTCAACTTTTGACTAAGTCTTTAAGTGTAAACTTAATATTTATTTTTTGTTCAAAGTGTTTACACTTTTTCTTTTTCCCATTAATAGTAACGGCATAGAGAAAACATAAAAAGGGAAAAAGAACACTTAGAAAACCCAACTTACTTACTTTGATGTCTTAAGTTTCAGGGTTAATCTAGCGAAAAGGCTTCTAGATTCGGAATGTATGCATACTTGTGAGTCTTTTGAGATATATTTCATAAACTCTCATGTTCATTTATGATGCCTCGAGTTCCATGTCTTATCCACACATAAAAATAAACTTTGTAATCGTGCTCTTTGCTGTGTTCTACACCTTTTCTTCTATAGATTCAACGCCTAGATCAAGTATCTTATAAATCAAAACCGAGGGTGTATTTGGCCTGATTTTGGGGCTTTCGGGTTGAGCTAATTTTTTTGCTTTCGGGAGCTTAATCTAGGTATGGTAGTCAACATTCCTTACTATAAATTTGACAAATTTTAAGTATATGTTAACATGTTTATATCATCTTATACATGTTCTCGTAAATGTTGGGTTGAGATTAATTGTAGTTATAAAATATATTTTTATAATTAATTGCTCTCATAGTTACTTGTTTCGAGCATGATTATCTTTCGAGCTTTTATATCTTATATATGTTCTCATAACAAGATTCATTCGGGTTACATATGTCGAGCATTTGGGATATGTCATTTTCATCATTGGCAATACATTCATTACATGAAACATTGCATTTTAAGTATCGAGTTTTGAGTCGAGACATCGGGTTTGGGTTTTATATTGGGACAATGTATTGAATTTCTAAAACTATTGAGAGCAATTGGGGTCATTCAGCCCCACCGTGAAGGATGGGAAACCAGGAATGGGATATCCATTGTATGTGCTTGATTCGAGTGTGCCACAATGAAGGCATTGGCGACGTCAAATATTTCGGAGACGTGCCATTGCGTTTTCTAAACTACAAGTCAATACTCGTCCCGAGATACATTTAAGTTATCAAATCGAGTCATTGAGAATCGAGTCGAGTCATGGGCACAAACATTATACTCGATACATATATGCATTCAGATTCGAGATATTGCTTCATCAAGCATTGCTTTATTCTAGTTTTGAGATATTACCTTATCGAACATTCTTTATTCAAGCATCGTGGTTGAAATTTATAATTCATTTTATCATGCTTATTTTAGGCTTTGTAAAGTATCATTATATGATGTTATGTTCATGTTTCATATATTTTTAGCCTCTTGTCTATCGTTTAGAAACTTGACTAAGCATATACATTACCATTTCGTTTCTTACTACTGAACTTGTTTTGTAGGTGCGGATGGGGGCGGACGAGCAGTAAGAGCGTACAGGAATGTTTATTGTTAGTTCTACTTTCTTAGTATTATCGTAGTAGAACTATATTTTGGTGCACTCTATTGTATTCGAGCGAAGACAAAGGTATGATCTCGTCTGGTATGCGGGGTGAGAACATACATACACCTTCTATAATAGCTCTTTTATTTGGCAGACAACCCCTGTTGTATTATATTGTAAACATAGATGTTTACTTACTGTATTATATATGTGTACCTTTTTATAGAAATGGTGTTGGTTATTCTACTTTCTTTTGTAGTATAGATTTACTTTTCAGTATTGTGTTGGCTTGCTGTAGATGTGAGTAGCACCGTCCTGCAGTGCCGGAGTAGTTACGGTGGGATTCACTTTGTTGCATTCATTTCATTTCGTTATGTTCATATTATTTTATAGTAATTTATTGCATGTTCCATCATATAACTCACGACCCTGGGATCGGAAATTTCGGGACGTGACAGGAAGTCTGAAAAATTGCCCTTGAAATGTTCTCGTTTTCTAAATTTATACAATATTTTGACTGGCAACACTATATAAAATTATTACTATAACAACAATACAAGACTTATGTGTTTTTCATAATATTTGTTATCGGAAGAATTAACTCTTTTTAGCTTTAAACCATGGGGCTACATCTTTCATTTGGTTATTTATAAGATTGATGGCTTGCACATTAACGGGCAGCAAGCGTGGCACGCAAGACATGACGTTGTTAGTAAACCAATGCTGTGACACTTGGGCAACAAAATGTAAACCAAATCATAGTTATCAAGAAACTTATCTTGACATAGAAATCTCGTTTCTCCCGGAATACGTTTCCAAACGGAAACTCTGAATTTCCGAAACTTGTAACAGAAACTTCATTTCAAATAATTTCCGTAATATTAAAAAATTCACAAAAATAAATAAAATAATTAATTTTTAGTTATTTTTATAGAATAAAAGTATTATTTAAATATCAGTAAAAATAATTTACTAGAAAATATATATCCATTTTTATAGTTACATATAATTTTTTATATATATTATTAATATTATTGTAGATTCATATATTACTCATTTCATGCTTTTGTTCCCTTAACTATTCATCTTCCGTTTTGTTATTTCGTAACTATGAACCAAATGCTCAATGTATTTCGGAAAAGGCATGATAAATCGGAACACGTCCCTTTCAAAAAATTTACCAACTTGAGACTAAATTATTAAATCAATAAAAGATTTAAATTGGGTACTCTGACTAATTTTCATATGGACCATGAGGATGAGACCTGATAAATTAACTTCAACGACTGAAAATCCAACAAGTTTGGTTCCATTATGGACCTCCACTATCATTGTTAAATTAAATAGATGATGTTAGCACCATATTAGACTTATAATGACTTAACTAATACTAATGTGTTTACCGTGTATGCTTTAAAAGAGAATGTCACGTGTAAAAAAAATATCGAAACACGTCTTTGGTCATGATTTTCTAATGGTTGTGATGAGTAGTATACTGTATATTCTCTCTCTAAATCAAAATTATGTTTTCTCTGTTTTTTAATTAATTGTTGTGGAATAATGCCATCTGTATCGAATTAAATTATCTCATGATGAATCTAATAATATGAAGTTTTCCTAATAAATCATAATCATAATCTGTTGCCAAACTTTTAGCTAAATCTGCTATTGACTAACTAATCTGAATCTGAATTCTAGTTATTTACGCGGCAGATGAAAAAGGTTACATTAATATCTCAAATTATAATCCGATGTTTAATTTGTGCAATGTTTTCCAATTTTATTGGACTTGAGATACGTGAACGGTGTTTCTTTATTTATATCGTGTAGGAGTAACAACACACTCTAATGAAAATATTGAATTTTTAACCTAGATATTAGCGGTAGGGGTGAAAAAACAAACGAAAGAATCAAAACAGGATGAAACAAGACATATTGGATCAATTTGGTTTTAGTTCTAAAATTCAAAATACCGATGTTTAATGGTATATACGGTTCCTATTCCATAAAGGTGGGAACCAGAACTGTTAAAATAACGAGTAATAATACAATAATTTTAAGATAATTATTAGTTAAATTTGTTAGCATATAACTATAAAAATAAAAAATTATTAAAAAAATGGATAAGTGTCTAAAATTTTATAGTATTATTTTTATGAATATATTTAGAAACATTAGGTGTATTACTTATTAAAAATAAAATATGCTAGAATCAAATCAAACCAAATTTGAACCGTGAAACTAGAAATCGAATTAAAATCGAGCCGAACGAATCTTCAACGGTTCAATTTGGTTCCAAAAAAATAACCAATTTTCACAATTTGGCTTCATATTTTATGTCGAACGGGTCAAAATCAAACCATCTACACCCCTAATTAGCAAATCAAGAATTTAAACTACTTTATTTATTCTGGCTGTCTAGACTTTACAATACTAATTTGTTTAGTTCAATGTGCGTTCACACTAATACTAACCGGAGATTATTTTTTATAGAACGACTAATAATTTTCATGAATATCCAAATTATGAAATTATGATTGGCCGCAATTTGTTGACAATTGTTCCCTTTAAAATGAATTTTAGTGGGTGAGGGCCTATGACAAATTTCTTTCAGTTGACCTGTTCTCCATTTATAGAAAAAGAAAAACTCTGAAAATTGGGATGAAGTAGATCACATGGTCAGTAAAACACTACATAGTAAAAAAAACGTTTTACAATACGAATACATATAATACAATATTTAGTTTGAAAATATATTTCGAAATTTTGGCATAATATATAATTAATTATATAAAATTTCCAATAATTTATT